>APFE031201444.1:0-33037 GCA_000404065.3 Pinus taeda | reverse complement strand
AGACTATGGGCAACAACACTTCCGTCTTTATAGTTGTGACTGGTATGCTTCCTAGTTGCCATAATTTTGCTTTCCATTTTTCTTTCTAACATGAATGCCTTCTCTAATGAATCAGGTTCCCAAAGGCGCACATCATGTTGGATATTATCCTTTAAAGACCCTATGAACACATCAATCCTATGATTCTCTGGAATATCTTTTACCCCTTATGTTCAACTTTTGGAACTCCTCAATGTGCTCCATTATTGAACCCTTTTGTTTGAGACTTATCAATTGGCTAAAAAAAGTGTTGCTTTTTGTATCCTCATAATGTGCTACCAATTCTTCCGTAAAAATTGCCCAAGTGATAATCTGTTTACGAGAACAAAGCCATTGATACCATACAAACTGATTTGGTTCCAAATATAAAGTTGCCATACGTACCTTTTGTGTGTTTTGCACATTATTGAGATCGGAGAATTGCTCCATCTATAATATCCATGTGGCAGGATCCTTGCCATCAAACTTCCTCATATCGATTTTTGGAACATGGTGAGTCTTCGATCCAACATTAGAGTCTATGGAATCATGATTAACATTTCTTTTGTTCTCATCATGAGTTTTTCACCCTTATTGACTATTTCTTGTAGCAACTTATCGATCTTATCATCCATGCCATCAATTTTAGCGTCCATGCCATTCCCCTTAGCTTCCATGCCATCCATCTTAGCTTCTACATCTTTCCTTAAACCATCCATTTTAGATTCTGTTGCTTTTTGTGCAAGTGACCCTCGTTGCACTTGTTCTTGTAATTTTGATATATCATATAGCATTTCTTCTTCTTCTTCATGAGTCCTGCTAGAGCTTTCAGGCTCCTTACTAGGTGTTTGCATTTTCTTTCCTCGGGGCATCAGTTACCGATAATAATTCTCTAATATTCCCTTTGAATTCCTTCAAAATAAATTTTCAAACCAAGCTTAAGAAAAAATTAAAGAAAATCTACACACCTTTTTTCACTTTGTAGGAGCTCGATATTGCATCTGATGTATCTTTGTACTTTCTGATTATCTAGTTCTACATTTGTGACCTGTAGTAGCCCTATGTGTCGTCTTTCCAACGCCACAAGTCTGACCCAAATTGGATTCTCCAAGGAAGAGTTATACGAAATCGTCCATAGTGACTTGATTATAGACTAGTTCAGTAGAGCAAACTTGTATGACGTGCCACGAGTCACTGTTTCAACATTTGGATCTAAAAAACACCCACAAGAGACTACAGTCCGTCCTCTTTCTGTAAATTTTTACGAAATTTAAATCCGATCCTCAGAGAGAAAGTTATGACGATTTTCCCCAAGTCACCTGTTTTGACTGTAATTCAGGAGTCTGCAAAAAGACCAACTTCCTCAGACCATATCTCCGAAAATATTGCACCAAAATATCTAAAATTCAGACCCAACATTCAGCGTCCATTCTTCTCAAATGGGTTTTTTTTTGCGGCTTCTGAAACCTCACAGAAACAAAGTTATGGCGAAAATGCAAAAATGACCTGTTTGGAGCAGCGAAACCCTAGAATCCAAAGCTCTGATACCAAATGTTATGAAACCAGCTCAAGAAAAGATAGAAAAGATAGATCAACGACTTAGAATTCAGCCTCTTCGAGGGGGCAACCTCCTTTACATTACATAAATGAACAATTCGTGGATGATACAATGGACAAAACCTCCTTTTATATATAGGAGTCTAAGGAGTCACCATATAATCCAGCCGACCTAACAATAATAATATAAAGCCACAAAAATAATAATAGAGAGGGATTCTATGGGGCACAGAAATAGCAATATGTGGGTAATAGGGGCACAACAATATAAATAAGGGGTATAACTACAATAGTAATGGGGTAATCACTAGAATTATGGGAACCCAACAGTATCACAAACCATAATAGTGAGATTTGGAGCTATAACACCTTTAGGTAGGGTAACACCCTACAATCACTCCTTAAGGAATGAAATCACTCCTCAAGTCATCTCTTGTCAATACAAAACCAATACTTGACCCCTCTTCCCTTCCCATATTGGACTATAGATAATGTTCTAGGATCTAAAAACCCTAACAGACCCTAACCACTTTATTTATTAACTATGGCCAATTTATTTAACTAACTAATTACTTGGGGTCCCCTTTTATAATGAGGGCCAACCACTTACAACTTATTAATGTGGACCTTATTTACTAAACTAACTAATCACCTTATATCCTTGGGTATCTCCCCTGTACCCCATATTGTCCACCCGTGGGTATACTACATTCCACTCCCCTTAAGCATGTTTCTTCCTTGAAACATGAGAAGAAGACAAATAATAGGATATACTCAAAATAGTAGTCCATTAGTACCATGCACATGCATCCATTCATCGAAGATAAAGATAACCATTTTCTCTATCCACTACCTCACTCATTTGAGATGGAAACTAGTTCTTATGGTTCCCATGTGGACATGTGTTGTGGGTAGATCACCCTACTTCTTTGTGTGTCTTCTAGTTACCTCCTTCTTAGTTGCTAATCATGTGACATCTTGTGTGTTGGTATCTCGTTGGGTGGCTCGGGTGGTGATATGTCAAAATCTTGATTGATGGTGTTGTTGTATTCAATTCCCCACCTAATGGAGATTTATTGGTATTGGGTTCCCTTTTCTGGTACTTGCATTTATTTATTGTCTTACATTATTACTTCCACCACAAATCCTCATCTAATGTGTGATTACCTATAGAATTTTCTCCTTCAGCCTCCTTGGACTCTACCTGTTTGCAGATGCAATATCTCATAATGTAATTTTTGTGCTTTTTATACGAGAGCTTTAGGAAATTCTTTTGCATATTAATATTAATAGTACCAACTAATTCCATCCACAGATATCCCAAAAAAACATCCACGGAATCCATATCTGAAGTATAAAAATCAAAATTCAACACATACTTATCTAGAGAAACCTTCAAATCCTTATAAATTTGAACATTAACATTATCAACTTGTGTGTTGTCAATATGTTTTGTTGTAAGTTGCAATTTTTTCGTCAAATTAACACTGATAAAATTATGCTTGCAACTAGGATTAATAGAAATAATGAACTTGTCTTTCTGAATACAACAATCAACCTGTAGTATGGAGATATCAGTAGAAAATGACCCTTTATATTTCTTATTTTTCTTCTTTCTAGTGTGATACCATTTCTTCAAAAGTTTCTTTTCGATTTCCTCATTAGGAAGTCTCCTCAATAAGCTATCAAGTGAGTTTCACAATTTATCACCTTCATCTTTCATATAAATCCCTAGGAAGGATGTCCAGAAATATTGGCATAAAGATTTAGATTCTTGTATGAATTCTTCAATAGTAGGACCATCATATCTTCCTATAAAATTCATCTTACTATAACCCGTAAAATTGTATGAGAGTTTTGAAGAAAATCACATACTTTGGGCGATAATTTAAAATAACCACAACTTGATCAATATGACTCAAAATCCTTATTATAACTTGTTTTCAGAAATTAAACAACCATTCTGTATGTTCCCATGTGTTTGGAATCACTATCTGGGCACTTTAGAAGTCATATATGTGTTGCAACTATATTTTTGTCATAAAAGAATTCACGAAAGAAAAACACTAGCTGATTTTAAATTAGCGAGATCTCCTACATCTAGACATTGATTTGGGTGATTTTTTTTTGAATTTGGGTGTTTTTTCATAGGGGATTCAGATCTGACATTATTTTTATAATATTCTATACCAATATGTATAGCTTTAGCCTACAATTCACCACCCATGATTTTTTTTGTGAAAATATTTCTAAAAATAGTTGACTTGAAATCAACAATATCTCCTTTGTTTGGGCTCTGATTCAGATGATTTTTTTTTTTTTTTTTTTTTTGAAAATAATTTAGATATGAAATTAATTTTAGAATATTATGTATTAATATGTCTATATTTGACTTGCAAACTCGCTTCCAACTACTTTTTTTCCAAAAAATTACTACAAAAGAAAAAACAATTCTCCCCACTTTTCCCAAGAAAGAGCTCTAATACAACTTGTAGTGGACTTGACCTGCTAAAATATTAAACATATGAATATGCTAGAAGAATAACACAATAAATCATAGAACTAAAATATTTTATTAATATATGCAGAAACCCTTGAGGTAGGGTAACACCATACAATCACTCGTTAAGGAAGGAAATCAATCCTTAAGCCAACACTTGTCAATACAAAACCAATACTTGAACCCTTTTCCCTTCCTATATTTGACTATATATCATGTTATAGAATCGAAAAAACCTAACAAACATTAACCAATTTATTTATTAATTATGGCCCATTTATTTAACTAACTAATTACTTGTGGCACCTTTCTATAATGATGGTCACCCACATATGACTTATTAATGTAGGCCTTATTTGATATACCAAATAATCACTTTATATATTTTAGTACCTCCCCATGTACCCCATATTATCCACCCCTTGGTACTACACATTGATCATCATATTAGATAAGGCTAGAAAATTCCTATGGACATTCTAGTCGAGCCTCTAGTCAATGTCGGACACCAATCTCACCAAATCAATTTCCTTCTACCCCTACACTACTGACAATACAAAGTTAATCAATAGGATGATCATGCATGTTTTGTACATGTGCAACTCTAGCCATCCATGCACATGGGATGAGAGTCTCACCTATGTTTAGCATAGCCATAACAAATCTATCCATACCTCAAGTGGCCATAACCCATTTCAAGCGTGAATGGGATTTCAACCATTAGGTCTGATTGCTACCAAAATTTTGATAAAAACATGACAAAGTTAGATTTTTCATTAAATGAATTTAGCACATGTACTAGTAGGTCCATGATATCTTGATGGAAACCAATACTAATTATAAACAACACAATGATTGACACTAAGTGGCGCACATGTTTTAAGTGGGAGACAAGGTTTTTCTTGCATATGTAAAAATAATTCCTTGAAGGGGACCATAGGAATATTACACCATTACCAAGGCCATGGGTGACAATGGTTTTGACCTAAGTATCCCTCCATTCCTTAGAATGTACCCAATGTTCAATTTGGACTACATTCCACAATATTTTTCACCATTGTTAGACACTTCAGAAATTGTCGAGCAACTGACACTAATGAAGATCAACCCAAATTGTATTAAATAGGTCGCAAGTGATCAAACTATGGGCACATAGATTAAGAGAACTCACCAAAATTTTCTCCAACTATATCATTGTGTTAAAGTATCCCAACTCCTACCGTAAGGGAAGTGACTCACCAAGAGACAAGTTCAAAGAAGTTCCCCCATTTCATGCAGGCCCTCAAAGTGGATACCATTGCTTCCTTAGTGGGAGGTATGATTCAAGTGGATATCAGTGGTCACCCACCTATTCCACTGGTTCATAACACAATTTTCTTATTGGAAATTTTCATTTTACGCATTTTCTTGGTCTTGGACTTTCAGAGCCATTTTGAGGCCCTAAACAAATTTTTTTGTAGAAACGGGTTGAAAAGAGGCACAAAATTCCATTATCCATAAAAAATTGTACTACTCGAAAGGTCCTGTCCATTAGGTTATCGTGCACACCAAACAAAGATCATATTCCAAGGTTATGACCCCAAGAAGTTGACATTCCAACTTAACACCTTGGGTCCCATAATCCACTGGCATTCATCTCCTAGGGATAGGTTTGTGGCTAGTTATGGCTTTTCATCACTTCTTCATGATAAAAAAATCATATGATACTCATTTTAACACATTTCAGAAATACCCATAGGCATCACATTTCTTTTGAGGGATAAACTAGCACCATTCAAACTAGTTTGTGTTACTTCTACATGTATATAGTTTCAAAAACTTCCATTTATTAATTGAATTCAAGTTTTATTTTATCTCTCTTTGTTAGATTTAAATATGTATTCCATATCATTCCCTTCATAAATTATTATTAGAAAAGCACCTACAAAGAACAAGCCAAACCCTCTCTAGGTGGTTATTCACATCAAAGTTGAGGATGGATATTAATAGGATGTTTTCCACACTAAGTTATAGAGACATTAACATATTCATGGAAATAAAATAAGAAAATTTATTTATTGTAAAGTATTCTAGGGCTTAAGAGGATTAAAATATTCCTCAAACAAACATATGGTTCCTTTCTCGAGTATCTTTGTAGGACTTTACAATGGTATATGTATGATGAATATGTTTCATTCATTAAAAATGGGTTTTCACATTTAAACATGGTCAAGTTGGTGGATAATTTTTTTAAGCCATAAATGAACATTCTTAAGATGAAGGAACATGAAAAAAACCTAGATATAGCAACACAAGTGCTCACTATAAGGTCTTTACCTTAGTATTTGGATATGGGTTCCATTAAGGTGTTTCACACACCATAATTATGGAATCAAGTGTAGTCATGGTAGGAGAAAAAAGTCCTTAAGTCCTAGCTTTGAACAGGGGAGGGAAGAAACAACCCTAGGCACTAAACATAGCTTCTTAAGCTCAAGTGCTAGAAAAACTTCTTTAAACCACCATATGAGATCTTAGATGATTTATGGGGCCTTAACAATCATCAAAAATTGGAAACAAGTGTATTATGATTTTATTGAGCTTTACAATGTGAACATATTGTAACAACTACTTGATCCAATATGTGGAAACATTTTAAGGTATACTTAAACTTTTAGTGGGATATAGGTCCTCTATCTATTTTTGGATCATTTTAGATGTATTTTGAGTCATAAACATAGTTTGCAAATAAAAAACATTGTTGACCTAGAACATGAATCCTTGTTTTACTTAAATACACCACATACCATATGGATATAATGTGTCTAACCCCACTTTCAGACAATGTTACACAATTATGACTTAATAAACCACATATCATGAATTCATTTTCATTTCTTGAGTTTGTAAAATGCACTTCTGACCATTTATGTTAAAATTATCCAAAAAGAAAAATAAAATAAAGTAAAATGGAAAAACCTTTTAACTAATGCATCAAATTAATATGATCAAACAATCATATTTTATTATTATGATCTTGTGAATGATGATCACTATTTTTCATATGAATTCAAGATTCCTCCACCACATTACATATCACCCATAAAAAGTAGGCATGTGTTGTAGTGCTTCTACAATAAATCAACACACATTATATTCAAGACAAAGAGCTATTGGAAAAAAACATATCCACTTTCATCCGTGATGAGAGGATTTGAGCCATACACATGAAAAGAAAAAATATCCCTTCTATGGATCATGTCAAGGACCCCATTTTGTCCATGAATTTCCTCCATAGATGAGTAACTTTTCTTTCCATTGGGCATCCCTTCATTCTTTAAAAATATTCTAATTTTGGTTTTTCCTTATTCCATACATTTCCTTACTTTTCCTTTGAATGGAATAAGCTAATAGATGAAGGTTTATATTCAAGGCTTGGGTTATATAGCTTTGTTTCATTACCTTTTACTATTATCTATAAAAACCATTAGATCTAGGAATTTTACATCCTTATTTGACAGTTATAATAAGAATCAAGGGGAAAACAATAAAATAAAGCCATATTAAACATTCTCAAAATCAAGCACCATTAACAACACCTAGAAGCATTGATAAAATCCTTCTTGATGAAATTGTTCACATTTGAGTTAAATAAGAATGCAATTTTGGGGTCTAAGGAATAATGGGTGGCCATTGGGTGTATAAACATTGATGAGGGAGATAAAAAAATTCATCTAGGCCTAAATAATTTTTCCCTAGAATCTAGATCCTTGGATGGCTTATCTAACATGGAAATCTAACCTCTTTCAGTTATCAATAACTTACAGTGGTTCCATGGTTGTCTTCAATACATTAGTTGTGCATCAACAATTTGCGCAAAGGTATAACCATGCTTATAGGAGGAGAGTAGTGGGAATTGAGACCTAAATGATGTTTGTTAATATAAATTTCCTTAAATAACACCTAAAATCCACAAAAAATTTCATTTCTTAGGAATATTTTGACTATGGATAGTTTTATAAGGGATATAGTGTTTGTAGTCACAATTATGCAGATTCACATCGAGATAATCTTTAGGTAAGTATATAAGAGTTTTGTTCACTTAGAAAAGCATATTTGGCTCAGGCATAACCATAGATGTATTGTAACACCACAAAAATCGTCTACTTGACCTTTGGCAGCTATGTTAGATATGATTAACAATAATTAGTTTTGGCAATCAATGATGGCCTTAAGGGACAAGACCAAGGTTTAAAATAATATGAATTTTGTTTTACATGAATGTGAATATTATAGGATTTAAGTGTAATGAAACAAGCCACCATCCATGACACATGCACTTACTGTCAAGTATTTGAACCCCAAGATGTATTACAGATGCCACCAAGAACTTTTGCATAGAGCTAGTGGACTAAGAATCCTTTAATATGATTAGGAGATGGGTATGGGTCCTAATGTGAAAGAGTTATTTTTGATGCATTGGTAATAAAATAGGTTCTAATGCTGAACCATAATGAAGGTATGCATAACTGTGAATTTATGTAATAGAAAAGGGTGTGTTCTTGTAAATTTGGAATGCTTTGCTAGGATGGTATCTTTTGTTCTATTTTTTTGGATGGGTTGACTATCTTGTCTTCACATTTGTATTTACATACCTCGTGGTTCTTTCTACTTAAACAAATGCACACATATCCTTATCTCCATTTTCAGCCATTCTTTTAAATATGATCCATATATTCATTACTAATAAAATAACACATACTTTTAAATCTCTTTTTAAATGTGCTAAATATATTCACCTTCTTCATTAAAAAATATTATTTTAAAACTATTTACTAATATTTATTTATACACATATCATAATTCTAAAATACATAAAATATTTATTTATTTATTTACATATCTTTTTATTGTAATATTTTTCTATTAAAAAAATTTATGGTGTACAAGTAAGAATAAGAACTTGAAACGAAAAAAGATGGATTATGTTAGAACCTTCAAACATACACTTAACTTTGATCGTGTTAATTTAAGGTTTCACAACTTTCTTTATTTTAAAAATAAATATTACAAACAAAAACTAATTATTTCTACAATAAACAAATTTATTTCTAAATATCTCATCATAAATGATACAAAATTAATGGGTTAGTAATATATGAATTATATACAATTGCAAACCATTTTTAAAATAATGTGTTTTTTAAAAATTTATTTAAATTTTCTATAAATAAAGGATACATATTCTATAACAAGAACTAATTAGTTTCCACAACTAAACAAATTTATTTCTAAATATCTCATCAAAAATGATACGAAATTAACCTTATTTCTAAATATCTCATCATAAATGATACGAAATTAATGGGTTAGTAATATATGAATTATATAAAATTGCAAACTATTCTTAAAATAATGTATTTTTAAAAAATTTAATACATATTCTATATCTCATCTTATGGTGCTTAATTAATCATTTTTTCAAAATCATCTTTAAAATGAATCTCTTTAGAGGGTAGCATTATTTTTCACTCTGAAATAACTTTTGTTAATGACAATAAAACTATACTATTACAAGAATTTGACCTGAGGAATATTTGACATATGTATGACGCTTTATGCATTGAGATAGAGAGGGAAGACAACAACATATTGATCCATAAAAGTAAGTATACACATAAACTTATTGAAGGATTGGACATACATGAGTGTAGACCTTTGTGTAATTCATTAAAATAGCATCTTAAGATTTATCCCAACGAATATGTATAAGAAGTGAATAATACCCTATATGAACATATTGTGAGAGTTTTAAACTACTTAACCACAATAAGAGCTCTTATTATAATTAGCTAGTTCATCATTAAGCAAGCCGAAAGAGATTAGGCAGCATCCAAGAGAGTTATTAGATACCTAAAACACTAAGAAACATGAAAGTGATTGGATAATAGCCAATAGAGTCATTAGATAACTAAAAGGAAGTATTGATGTAGTTATTAAAGACGCTATTTTTTTTTCGATATTGACTTCTTAGATTATTAAGATTTGATTCTTGACATGATCTAGACGATAAAAAGAACTCACTATTGCAGATGGATTTAGTACACAATAAGGCATTGTTTACTAGAGGAAAAGAGAAGTACCTTACTATTTTATGTCCTATATTGAAGCGAATTACAAAGAATTATGCAGTGCTATCTTACTTGAAGAAACTTGGCTATGATGAATTCTCGACGGCATGGAAGAAGCTCTAGCGTAGCTATATCTACGAAATGGCATAATAAAATCTAAATAAAGTTGTATCTTCACCATCAATTGGATTCTTAAATTATTTTTTAAGAAAAAATTAAAAAAAAATAGATTTTGTTGTGCTATAATATAAATAACAATAGGTTTGGTTTGATTTATTTACTGGAACTTTATAATATTTACAAATAAATTAGATTTCTTTTAATTTGGTGACTATGGAATCAACAATAGGGTAAGGCTCATACTTGTGTGATATAGGGTCAATTATAACTACTAACATTGTAACATGTAGGAAAAACCACAACCACCAAAACACATTGTTCATGGGCTAGTCACACTCTTTATATAATATTTCATAGCAGAATCACCTTTTATATAATATATTACATACTTTACATAATATTTCATAACACAACCTACTCTAATCTAATTAGGGAGAGGATACTCTACCGTTACCTCAAAGTAGCTCCATAGCTCTAAGTTAAGCGATCAAGAAAATAGAGCCTTTTGCAATAATAATCTTTTTGGCATTCCACCATTAAATAGAGTTCCTTGGTACAAAATAAACTAAATTAGGTTAAAACGATTTCTTTCACATAAAAATATCAAAATTGATAATTAAATGTATAACTAACAATTTATAAAATAATTTAAAATATGTCTAGTAGATAACATTATGAACTTAAATAAATCGTACCTCTAAAAACGGTTTCATGCTCAAGTTATCCTTGTTTAATTTAATAAAAGGTTTCCCATCAAATTCTATATAAATTCTTTTCTATTGAACTGAAAATTTGGAAGACATCAAATGTTACTGGAACATATAAATCAGCCCTCCACAAAAAACCCTAAACGAAGCAGTCTTTTTTCCTTACACATAACAACGCACGACATAATCATCACATTAAAAAAAATCCTAAAAAAAATAAACAGGAAGAGGAACTTGTCTTTACTATGCACCGACTAAAGAGAAAGCAATTTAAAAAACAAATAAAAGAAAGGGAAACAACCCCTTCGTTGTACGGGAGAGCGATAACCCACCAAAACGCATATCAGGAGAAATAGCATCCACACTGTCATTTTAACCAGCCGGTAGGAGCGATAGCTGGACAATAAAAGATTTGCACAAATCAGAGGTATAATCTGTGCAGGAAAAGTAATTATACAACGTTGCCATTTTTCTGATAACGTTCAGAACAAATAAGAAAACAACAAATCACCAAAAGAGGGTCACACGCAATCCGTAACTAAGAGAGAATCAGGAAACTGAGCATGCTGCATTTGCGGCTCTTGGCACGGTGAATCTACCCGTTCTGCCATGGAATATTATAACCTCAATGGGGTCAGCGATAGACTATTATAGAAGCATGAATGATACGACTGGGTTATCTAGGTTTATCAATGTCCTAATCGATATAAACTATTTGATTCCTCAGTTTCCTTGTTATATCTATTTGGTCTTACGAAATTCGTTGAAACTATAATTATGATGGGAAAAAATGGCAAAACAACAAACATATGCTCTCCACATATATTCACGTTGTATATGACAACAAAATTTCGGTTTACCAAATATGCCCGTGCTGGACAGAAGAAAAGCTCGTGAGGTCACGGGCTAACCACACAGAAGTTGAAGTAAGGCAAGTCTCCGGGTTTGTTGGTTGATAATAGGGTTGACGCATCATGCGATACCTCAATCCAATCCGTTTATAATGTTTTTTTGGGAGGAATAATTACATTTTTATGGAATTTGTAATTTCCACACTGGGATTTTAATTACTGGTTTAGAAAGTTTACTAATACTTGTCCATTTTACTAATAGCTGGGTAAATCTTTATCAGAGCCTAGACCTAGGTTAGGCTCCCTAGCTGTTTTTTGAGGGGAGTGTTGGAAGAATCAAGTTCCCACCTCTATTGAATCTATAATTTCCACAGTAGAAATTGATGTAAAGCAAACCTCTGGTATTAAAGCCTAGACCAAGATTAGACTCTCAAACTTCCTTTAAAAAAGTGTTGGAAAAATCACCACACCTCTATATAAACTCCCCATCTGCTTACTCCTCCATCTTCTTTTAAAAAAAGTATTAGAAAAATCACCACACTTCTATAGAATCCTTAATTTTCAGGCTAAAAACTCTAATTACCCGTTTAAAAAGTTTACCAGTTTACCCAGACCTACCTACGAATTTTAATGTAACGGAAAACCTCTTCAGTTTTTCACCTCATGTGTCCGAGTCTTTCGATTTATAATGTTTCGTCATCTCATGTGTGAACGGAAGCCTGCTTGAGGAATCTCCTGGGCCAAGCCTCAAACTTATCCACTATGTTAATCCAATCAAATTAGCTGATGCGTTTAAGTACATGACGCATAATAAACGGAAGAGTATCGAATGTTCTCGGACACGTTTACATATTAATATGTGGGCAAGCCTACCTGCTTTTCTCCGAGACTTCACTGCAATCCGAAGGCAGAAAATGTTTCTGATAAGGGATATTCATTTGTACATTATATCTTGTTTCTTCTGTACTTTTCTTTCGAGTAGTATCCAACCCCTTTATAGAAGAGAAGTTACGACCCCGAGAGTCGTTCGAGTGTTAGGTTCTTTTTCTCAACTGACGAAATCGCGCTTGAAAAAATTACGGTTAGAGCAACTCTCAAAGTACATAATCTTGTCTGAGATTTCGAGTGTCAGCTTATCATGGATGACTGCGGCTACGGGAGAGGGTCTTCAATTTTCTTGGGTTTCCTTTAGCCCACTGAAATACGGTGCTCAGTTATTGCACTCTGTTGATAATGCTATCTCCAATTCTTTTGAGCCGAAGAAAATCACTGAGAAAGGATCGGGCTGCAATAACAGCGAGGACATTGCCGTGAAAAAGCTTTCTCTTAACGCTAAAGAGCGACACAGGCGCCAGAAACTGAATGCTATTTATGCAAAGCTTCAATCCATACTTCCACATTACAATACTGAAACACAGGTAAACAATATAATGTCTCGTGCAAATGATGTTGAATTTTGTATGGGCGTGTGCTAGTGACTTTCTTCTTTTATTTTTGCTAAAAATGAGTTGGATATCTCCTTCAAATTTTAGAGAAATAAGTTAGCAGGCCCGCCATTGTACGTGGAGCTTTAAAATACGTTTCTCAACTGGGATGACAGATCCAGACACTTTCCAGGCAACGAGTCGAATTGATGACCCTCAAAAGCATCTCTGAACGGGCATTAAAAGCCTCTTATACCTCCCCAATGTTGATAGATGAAGTAAATTTCAATAAATCCACACATGCAATTTCTGTTATATTTGGCGCAGCTATTTTTGCGCACGGTGGAGCTATTTCACAGATTTGAATGTCGCGGAACTTGATTTCGTGGAGGTATTGCAAGGACTTCATAAATACACAGAATTCACTTATGGCAGAAATAAAAAAAAACAAAGTAAAAGCTTGGAGCGTCACAAATAAAACTTAGGATTGATTTATAAATCTTGCAAATACATTTACATGATATTGTGGTTCATTCACGAGGTATAGATTAAGGTTTATGTCGATTTACATTCACACTGAATAATACATCAGTAAAACAGAACTTGGTTTCAACGGCCTACTAAAATTTGCTTCACCATTTTCTCCCCATAGACTTATTTTTCTCTCTTACCCTCTTGCTCTCTAACCTGTCAAAATGAATTTTACATTGATATTTAACTCAACAAACAAATTTACATTTAATTCATGACAGAGCAAAATTAATTAATATGATGTTGTTGTTGAGTGTGATTAGAATCGCACATTTGCGTAGTCTCGGAAATATTAGCTTAGGAAATACTTATCCATATCTATTTACCAAAATACATTAAATGCTTTAAATTCTTTGTTGCGTTTTGGAATGGTTTGTGCCTGAGTTTAGTTCTTCCATCTTCAAACAGAGACACAACCTGCAAAAATAAGTTGACAAGTATGGCTGCTGTCAGGTTGTTTATTGTGGTGGTTGTGATTATTATTTCCAACTCTCTCCCTTAATCACAATTGCCCCCTTTGACGATTCCCAAACAGTTGCTGAGATAAACAAAACTTTCACCTGTCAATGGCTTTGTGAAAATATCAGCAAATTGTTCCTGTGACTTGCAGTGCTGCAACACAATTTCGTCATTGCTAATCAACTCTCTAATAAAATGATATTTAGCATCAATATGCTTGGTCCTTTTCTGGAAGACAAAATTCTTTGACAATGCAATTGCTGAGGTACTGTCATAGAAAATAATTGTCGCTCCCTCTTGGTCATGACAAAGATCCCTCAACATCCTTCTCATCCAAACTACTTGACATGCTGCTACGTTTTTTGCGACATATTCAGCTTCTTGGAGGCCCATGAAATGGCTCTGGAACCCAAATGGAAAACATATCCTGATGTGCTCTTTCTGTCATCGACACTGCCTGCCCAATCACTGTCAATGTAACTAACTACCCTGAAATCACTTGTTGCTGTGTACAAAATGCCATACTGTTCTATCCCATTGACATACCTTAGAATCTTTTTCGCTGCTTGCCAATGTGTCTTCTTGGGTGTCTCCATGAACATTGACACCAAACTTACTGCATACATTATATCCGGCATAGTGGTGGTTAAATACATCAAGTTGCCTATCATGCTTTTATATAATGTTTGATTCACAGTGCTCCTTCATTCTTCTTTGCTCAACCTCAACCTTATGATAGTTGGTGCGGACTTTTTGTTCTTCATTTAAAACCTTTCCAAAACTTTTGCCACATACTTTGCTTGAGAGATAAAAATGCCATTTTCTGTTTGCTTCACTTCTATGCCCAAAAAATATCTTAACAATCCCAAATCAATGATTTCAAATTCACTCTTCATGACTTGTTTGAAATCAATGATGAGGAAATCATCACTACCTGTAAAAATCAAATCATATACATATAAGACGACAATGAGAACCTTACCTTCTCTCTCTTTGATGTAGAGAGTAGGCTCATCATCACATTTGTCGAAACCATTATCCAACATGTAGCATCTATCCTATTGTACCATGCGTGTGGTGGTTGCTTCAATCCATAAAGAGCTTTCCTCAACCAATACACTTTGTCTTCCTAGACTTCAACCTCATAACCAGGTAGTTGTGCAACATACACTTCCTCTTTTAGCACTCCATTCAAGAATGTTAATTTTACGTCCATCTGGTACACTGTCAATTTATGCTGTGTAGTAATCGCCACAACTTTGCACACTGTCTCCATCTGCGTAATCTCTTGCATGCTGCTGCTTGTATCCTTTGACAACTGGTCTTACTTTGTGCCTTTCAATTTTTTCCTCAATGTTTCTTTTGGTCTTATAGATGCACTTCACTCCAATGACATGTTTTCCTTTCGGAAGGCTCACTAACTCCCATGTGTCATTCATTTCTATTACTTCTATTTCTTCCTCCATTGCCGCAACCCGTTTTTCTTCTTTGACAACATCTTCAAAGTGGATTGGGTCATCTACGTGACAAAATAATGCAAATAAGGAATTCAGACCTGCGCTACTATCAACTTCATCTTTCTCATAAATTTCATTTAAATTTCTGAACTTTTTTCTTCGTGTGCTTGCTAAAGATTGGCTTGACATGTCACTTGGTGTCGCACTTCATGGTGTGCTTGGGGAAGCACTTGCTTGGCTATGCGAAACTGTCCTATTACTTGTTGATGGCGTTGCTTGCTATCTACTTTGTTGTGCTTGAATAGTAGTAGAGGGAGTCATTGTTGAGAAATTACTTGTTGCTGTTAATTCCTCTTTTTCCTCATGTGGTATGCATGCTTTGACATTGACTATCTTTTCTAAACTTCCATCCCATGCTTTCTCTTCTATGAACTGCACATCTCTGCTGATTATGACCTTCTTGGTTAATGGATTGTAGTGTTTGTATGCCTTAGATTCATCACTGTATCCAACAAATATACATTTCTCCCCCTTGTTGTCCAACTTCTTCCTCAACTCATCTAGGACATATGCATAGGCCACACAACCAAAAACTCTCATGTGAGTAACACTATGCTTTCTTCCACTCCATGCCTCTTCAGGAACTATGTTTTGGATGGTTTTGGTTGGACATCTATTCAATATATATGTTGCACAAGCGACAGCTTCAACCCAGTAGTCATTTGGCAAACGCTTTGCCTTCAACATACTCCTCGCCATCTCCATAATGGTCCTATTCTTCCTTTTTGTCACACCATTTTGCTGCAGTGTATATCTTGTTGTAAATTGCTTGTGAATTCCATGCTCCCCGCAAAATCGAAGGAAGTCATTTGAGATGTATTCTCCACCTTTTCCAGTCCTAAGGACTTTGATGTAATGTCGACTTTTCTTCTCAACAAGAGCCTTGCATTGTCGAAAGCACTCAAACACTTCACTTTTTTGTTTTAGGAGAAAGACCCATGTTTTCCATGTGTTTTCATCTATGAAGGTCAATACATAGTGGTTGCCACAAATTTATGATCTCTGCATTGGTCAACATAAATCTGAGTGGACAATCTCCAAAGGTGCCTTTGCCCTTACATATTTTCCTTCCGGAAACGTCTCTCTCTGTTGCTTGCCCAAGATACATCGTTCACATATGTTTTCTGGTTTTTCTATGAGTGGTAAACCCTTCAGCATGCCTTTCCTATGCAGCAAATTCAAACCTCCAAAGTTGAGATGTCCAAATTTCAAATGCCATAACCAGTTTTCATCTTTTACCTCTACTTGAAATTTTACTTGTATGACAACTATCTCTTTCCGCACAACTTTTTGAGAGTTCATTGAGAGTTTTGCTTGTGCACCCTCTTTCTGCAAATCTAATATTGTTTTTAAGGGAAACATTCTGTTGTTTGTCTTCTGAAACTTTGAAATTAGCTCTCTTCTTGGAGGCCTATCCAAAATTGTGCATACATCATTATTAAAGAAGACATTATAGGCATTTTGCATGAGTTGTCCAATGCTCATGAGCTTATGCTTCAGACTAAGGACAAAGTAAACATCTGAGATGTATTTCTTCTCCCCCTTCTTTGTTAGGATATTAACTCTTCCTTTTCCCATGATGGAGACTCCGTTATCAGTCCCTAATGTCACTTTAGATTTCACACTTTCATCTAGATCAGAAAATATTTCTATGTTTCTTGACATGTGGTTGCTACAACCTGAATCTAGATACCATATCTCACTCTGTTTTTCTTGTGCTACATTACAAGGTAAAAACATGCTATCATGGTTATGATTTTCTCTTGTGAAATTTACATTTTGTTTGTTACTAATGTCATATTGCTTCTTTCTACCTCTAACCTTGTGCTTGATTTTGGCTTGGGCCTTGACTTGGATTTTGATTACTGACTCTTCCATTTGTGCTAGAAGGGATGCTTCTTCCACCTCGATGTGGGCTTCTTCCTCTTCCTCTAGCATATGATCTTCCTCTGCCTCGACCTTGACCAAATGATACTTGTGTCTTGAAGGCATGCTCCAATGAGGAGCTTATTTCTTTATTCATTCTATGTTCGTGAGAAATCACTGATGCATTAAGCTCATCTGCTAAGAACTATGAGAGATCCTTTGTTTCTTATATGGCCACAACAATGGCCTCAAACCTTGTTGGCAAACTTCTCAAAACTTTCTCAACTATTCTTCTTTCCTCAAGTGTCTCACCATGACACCTGATTTGAGTAACCATGCCACTTACATGTGTAAAAAACAAGTCTATATTCTCAGACTCTTTCATGCAAAGTGTTTCAAAATCTCTCCTCAACATTTGCAACTTTGTTGTCTTAACTTTTGACATGCCTTGGTAGGCTATCTGGAGGGTGTCCCACACTTGTTTGCACTTCGTTGCTATTACAACCCTTGGGAAAATACTTTCATGAACTGCTTGAAAAATATAGAAAATGGCTTTTGAATCCTTCTTCATGTTGTCCCTTAACAAATCTCTTTCTTGTTGAGATAAGGCATTGCATGTTGTCCCTTAAAAAATCTCTTTCTTGTTCAGATAAGGCATTATATGCTGCTGCATCTGTTGTTTCTTGAAAACCATTCTCCACCAAATCTCAAATGTCTTAAGAAGAGAATAGGGCCTTCATTCTAATAGCCCAATAATCATAATTTTTTCCATTAAACTGATGTATTTGAGGTTTAGTCAAGCTTGTGCTTGATGTTCCCATTTCTGAGTGTAAAAAAAAAAAAAAAAAACTTTCTAGTTGCTGGTAAATATGCTAAAAACAATCTGTCTTCAAAACAATTCTTACTAAAAATACTTGTTTTTACACTAACAATATTTAACTCGCTGTATCGTGTTAGAAAATTTACAAAATTTCGCGCACAGACTTGAATTTCGCCAAGCTATTAGAGGGACTTAATAAATACACATAATTCACTTATCGCACAAAGCAAAGTAAAAGCTTGGAGCCCCACAAATAAAACTTAGGATTGATTTATAAATCTTACAAATACATTCACATGAGACTGCAGCTCATTCCTCAGGTTAAAACTAAGGTTTATGATGATTTATAACACATAGTAAAACGCAGTAATTGTTGTTTTCATGCACCCACCAAAATTTGCTCCACCATTTTCTCCCCAGAGTCTTGGGGTCTTTTTCTCTCTTACCCTCTTACTCTCTAAGCTATCAAAATTAATTTTATATTCATATTTAACTCAATACATAATTTTTCATTTAATTCATGACAAAGCAAAAATAATTAATATGATGTTGTTGTTGAGTGTGATTAGAATCGCGCATTTCTGGAGTGTGCGCAATATTAGTCCAATAAATACTTGTCCATATCTATTTACCAAAATACATTAAATGCTTTAAATTCCTTGTTGCATTTTGGAATGGTTCGCACCTAGCTTTAGTCCATCTTCAAACAGAGAGGAAACCTGCAAAAATACCTCTGACAAATATGGTGGCTATCAGGTTGTTTATTGTAGTGGTTGGGATTATTATTTCCAACAATTTCGATCGAAGATAAGATTTTTGTTGCAAGACTGGTTCTTCTAGTAATAGTTTAGACAACACATGCATTTCAAGAACTTTTGTCCAGACTATTTTTGTTATTCGAAGAAGAAAAATTAGATGTTATCAATGCTTCTACTTTCGTCTCTGGTGACAAGGCCTGGCATAATATACAGGTTAAGGTAGGAATTATATGAATGTAGTCCTTCAATTTCATGTAATTGGTTGAATTTTTCTACAATGCTCAGGTTTCATTAATTCGTTTACTATTTTCACGCCATGGAATCTACCTCAAGATTCAATACAAGTGCTATACATTTGAATATTATGCATTTAAGTGAGCAAAGAGGTGCTCCTTCTCTAAAATAATCCTCACATTGCTAACAAGCTAGAAAATTTCCCTCTGCTATTTGCATCTAAAATCAATTGCAAGGGAGAAAAAATCATGTGAGGAAAGCATGGCTTGATAAAACAAGATATTCTATTAATTAAGTGGCTCTCAAAGTGAGATACCTAGAGAGTTCCCAAGTACTTCACACAATACACACATATATTCAATCAAGAGAACCTAGAACATATAGGCTTTCACATTAAAAAGGTGGTTTCAACCACTCCCTAGATAGTAGGATCTGAGACCTAATCTTAGAGTCTCAATCCTATCCTTACAACAACTAACTTTAAGTTTCTTCATTAATTCTAACACTCCCCGTTAAAGGAGAAAGGGTTCACTAAAAAACTCAAATGACATACAATACCTGCTGGTCTCAGCCTCAGCTAGGCTTACAATCGTAAAAGACAGAGCTTTCATTTTTGTCTTCTTGCAGAAGAGCCCATACTTGTTCATTTGTGGATGAGGCTTCATATTCACTTCCTTTGCCATGAGGTAGTGTTGTATCTTCACCTCATTTCTTCCCTATGAAGGAAAGCTTGAATTCTAATTCTTGCCCTTCTCAAGATTGTGACAGGCTGGAAAGGATAATTTTCCCTCTCACTATTTCCGGTGTCAACCATCTAAAAGTTAGCTATGATGTCTTCATCATTCATTGATGTAAAGTCTGCATACAAAGAAATATTAATGAGAACATCACAATTTAAATTTAAATTTTCTCCAGCTTTGTCTTCTTCTGCCACATCTTTGCAATCAGTTCTCATCCAATTGATCTTCGACACTTTTTTCCTCTTCACATCCTTCTTGAAGACCAGCTCGTGAATCTTGCACAACAAAGTGTGCCTCTTGATTCTCCTGGTCATCAAAAGAACCACATTTTTCTGAAATTTCTTCTAACTCGAACATACTACCCATCCTAATTCGAAATGCCCACATGAGAAAATCATCATCATCAGAATCAAAAATATCTAAAAATATAGACATGTTCTTAAAGTCCAACTTATCTCTCTTCAAGATTCCTTTTTGACTCCACATGGTCCTCTAGTGAGCTCCAACAACCCCGTTACCACACAGACGGGAAACTTCTCCCTTTGGTAGCTCTTCAACTTCAACTATAGAACCTTGTAGACTGAGAAACACCAGTTTGTCCACTGCTTATACTATAGTGATCTGTATTAGCCGAATCTAATTCCTTTTCTCGAGCTATGACACTGCTCACACAATTGTTTGTAGCCCTCTTGGCCTTTCTCTTTAATTTATTTTTTTTAGTCCTTGAAATTGCTCCATTCACTATGTCATTCATACTATAAGACCCCAAAAGTAGGTTTGGTTTACCTATAATAGGAGAAAGCAGGGGAGGTTCCTTGGAATTATTTCTAAGATTGTAGGAGGCATGATTTACCTCACTGTAATAACCGGCCTCAGAATTTTTCAATGCAAAATCTGATCCCTGTTCGCCCGAGACGGAGCTCAAGAAATTGCACTTCATCCAATTCAAAGGGTGACCTAAGGAAAATCTCCTCCTCCTTCGCAAAATTAATCTTCTTGATGATCTTTCACATGAATTATTCTCCCAGGACTCGATCCCTTGACAAATATCGTTGTGGCAAGGGTGCGAATAATTCATTGCATCTTTATTGAAATGATCTCTCTCACAAACAAGATGTTCCCGCCAAGAATGGAACCTGTGACCGAAGCTAGATTCTCTAAACAACAAAGAATTAAAGCTCCTATGCCATTGAAGCCGTTCAAAATGAAAAAGGTCGAGATCATTTACTCGGGGATTTCAAACACCACATGGAAATGTTGACTCTATAGTGGCCCTTGAAATGCCTTTAACGACATAAACTAATAAATCTGATTTCCTTACAAATTTGACACCTCATCCACCGCATGTAGTGCCTCCGCCTCTACACAATCAGCAGTGCAAACACCATTGGCAAATCACAACAAAAAGCTGAATCGTTGCTGTGTGAATTTCGATTCGTACTCAGAGGTCGTGAGAAGGGTGATTGCTGTGAAATTGGGTGTTGTCGTGCCAAAGACCGAGATGCATCATTGTACAACCTATGTTGGTTGGTTTATCTCATGGTAGAGGAAACCACGAACGTCTGGAAGTAGGTGAGCATGAGGCACGATCCCAGCTGTCATTCTGTCCCGTCACCAACATTACTTCCACAAGCCACATAGAGAGGCTACACGAGAGGCAAAAAGATGCCGCCAACATCGGCAGATACAGAAGGGATCGTTGAGGCAAGCAACGTCTCATTGAACACAAGACTGTACCCCAACCCTAATGACAAGCTCCCGAAAAGAGCCACGAATTGGTAGGCCATACTATTGCTGAGCCCTGTTTTGATGAAGCCATGGGGGAAGAAGAAAGAGAGCATGATAAGCCACATAGCAGCCTCCATAGCAGTCCTCAACACTCTGCACAGATCAATGGCAGTCACATGGCAATTCGGGCAACAGATCTCCACAGTTCTAATTCAATCATCAAATTTGAATCCCTCAAGTGCATGAAATCTAGGCGATCTCAACCTCACTACACCACTGACTCCTCCTTAGCGGCGGGCATACATGACAGTTTAGCAAGACATCCTCAAACACGCAGCTTAAAACAATCAGCGCGATTTACCACCATGGACTCGCGAAGGTCTTTACGACTATACACTAGATATCTATGACAACTTATCAAATGAAAATGTGTGGAGGGGTAATCAACATGATTAGCCCCCCAACCTAAGCAACAATTTTTCCTCAGTCGCGCTCCTCAATCAGCTTACAGGATCGACAATCATGAAGTTCTGATACTATGATAAAGCCAGATATTTTATTAATTAAGTGGCTCTCCAGGTGATATACTTGGAGAGTGCCCAAGCACTTCACACAATACACACATATATTCAATCAGGAGAACCTAGTACATATAGGCTTTCACACTAACAGGATGGTTTCAGCCACTCCCTAGATAGTAGGATCTGAGACCTAATCTTAGAGCCTCAATCCTATCCTTAAAACAACTAACTTTAACTTTCTTCGTTAATTCTAAAATGGCTTATGATTTTAGAGGCTAGCTTGGTGCCATCATCTCATGGAATTATTTTATATTAATGTCATTCAATCATTACCTAATGGCCTTTTCGCAAAATGTTGCAGCGTCATAGTCTGCAAAGGGGATATTACAATGCCTATAATAAAACATTCTACAAAATTATTTCTTCATGTGAGACGAAACGTTTGAACTTTGTTTGATAATATTTTTCAAAAACATGTGAAAACCAATAATAGGAAAACGTTGTTTAAAGCTTGGCAATGCATTATACAACAACGAAGCTAGATTGCTCTTTTAACTCTCGAACATATTTTATTTACTAGCAATTATACCAGGTGTAAAGAGGAGTCCACAAGATTACTAAATTGAAAATTTGTATTGCATTTGAAATAATAATTGTTATATTAAATTTAAGTTGATTAGTGTATTTGTTTTTCATTTTTCAAATTTATATTCTGTAATTAGACTAACTCACTGTACATATTACATTAAAAACATAATTATTATTAATATTACTAAAAAAGAACTTTTTGAAACTAAAAATAAAACATAACCACATATATAATTTTTTTCCTTGCCATAGATGAATGAATTCTCTTAATAGTATGGTAAATGAATTCTCTTAATAGCTTACTGTCTATATGACATTACAAACATAATTTATTATTACGAAAAAAAAATTCTAAAATGAAGATAACAACCTAAATAACATGACCAAAAATATAATTTTGTCCCTTACCACCGATGAATGAATTCTCTTAATTGCTAAGTGTCATAGAAATCCAATTAAAAAAATGTGTGAACGGTGCTTTAAAATGTATTTTGGAGGGTAACTCTATAATTAATGTTCCATACTAGGGCATCGATCAAAAAGTTTACAAAGGCATAAAGTTAACCAATTTAATGACGGTGGCTTTCGCAGTATACACTACTAATTGAAAACATTGTTGTGTGCAGAATAAGTTGTATACCATCCTTCTAGTTGATTTTGTGAGATTCATGAGGCATAAACCTTTCGATTCTTGTGATGTTGAGTTGTCAAATGTAGTTCCATTTCACTCTAGAGTGATAGAATAATGTGTGATTTCATATTTTTATTAGCATGTTTCAAGTGACCTGTTGAATTTATGATGGGTATATTCTTATAATATTTTTTTCATTACTAACTATCTCTATAAGAGTACATTTTTTCATGTTTTTAAGTTGATTTTGGATGGAAATGTGGAATTTGAGTGAGACCAAATTCATATTTTCATTAGCATGTTTTGAGTGACATGTTGAATTCATGATGAATTTTTGTTATAGTAATTTTTTTTCCATCACCGACCATCCACACAACAACACAATTCTTCAAGTTTTTAAGTTGATTTTGGATGGAAATGTGGAATTTGAGTGAGACTAAACTCTTGAAAGTTACAACATTTGTGAACAAATAAACTACCTATCAAAGGTTATCAATACGAAAGTTACACAATGTTTAATAATATTCAAGCTAACACCCAAGACTTGGTATCAAAACTTGTTTTAGATACAACAAAAGTATGTTAGGGACACTTTTCTTAAAAATACACAACAATCCATTATCAATTATGAAATGCACTTCCAAGTCAATACAACAACACAAGTAACAACATGGCGAGGATAAAATTGCACAACATTTAGATGTTGGAAGTAGCTAAAAGAAAATTTGGTTTATACATATGATTATTGCCATATTTACAGAAATATCACGAACTTCAAGAAAAGTATTTCTTAAGGATGAGCCAATTTACAGGGAGGGATTCTTTCCTACCCTTTAAGTCTTGGAGAATGAAAGTAGATGGGCCAATTTTTTCCACAATCTGAAATGGTCTTAGCAAATGTTTTTGAAACTTTCTGTGTTTACCTTTTTCCTCATGGACTTTGTCCCATTTTAGTACAAGATCACCAACTTCAAAAGCTTTATTCCCAACTGAACTTGCATCGAACCATGATTTAATAGTATTTTGATGGTTAGCATAGGTGTGCTTTGATTCATCCCTCCCTTCTAATTTTAGTAATTGAGATAATCTTAGTTGTAGGGAATAATAGTGTTTCTCTTCAATAGATTGTACCCAGGCTAATGAAGGAAAAGAAATGTTTGGAGGCAACATAACTTATTTTCCATAAACTAAATAGCAAGGTGAAGTCCCTAAGAAGGATTTATGAGTTATTCTATCTACCCACAAAGAAAATATTAAAACTTTATGCCAATTCTTTTGATTTTCATCAATGTTTCGTTTTATAATTCTTAAGAGGTTTTTATTTGCAGATTATGCTAATCCATTCCCTTGGGGATAATAATTTAATCTTGAAACCTCTCTTTAACCAAATTTAATTATTAAATTGAAAGAAAAATAGGAATATTTGTCAAACATAAGAGCATTTGGAAGGCCAAACTTGGTAATAATATGTTGATAATTAAATTCAATTACAACCTCAGAGTTGACCACTTTTAAAGGGAGTACATCAACCCACTTAGTAAAATAGTCGGTTGCAATGAGAATATATTTATAATTCTTAGATGAGTGAGGAACAATCTCACCTATAATTTCTAAACCCCATTGCTCGAGTGTGTGACAGCCCTAGCGAAAATTCCATGTAATAAAAATTAATAAAGAAAAAATATAACCACGGTTGATGGGACACTTATTCCAAGCTTAATGTTGGGCAAGACATCCTAATGTGTGTTCATTTTCTTTATTATGGCTAAGGAAATTGGCAAAAGCAATGGCTAAGGCTTTGGAAAGACAAAATGACATTTTTGACACATTTATTTATGAAAATAATGGAAATTAAGAGAAAATGAAGGCGAAAGGTCACAAGTTGCATATGAGGAGGAAAATGAAGAAAAATAATGGAAAATGAAGAAAATAGAGGCCTCATTCATAAAAGGGCTTCGAAGGATCAACTGGTAACCTTTTGTCAGTTGAGTTTTGGAGCTCTCTCGTTATTCTTTGTTTCTCTCACTCTTGGACACTTAGAGTTTTCTCGGAGCCTTTTGGCATTGAAGTAAGAAAAGAAAAGAAGGCAAGAGGAAGAAAAGATCAAGCATGGAAAGGCAGGATCAAGTAGCTACAACAATATTCATTGCAAGTATTGATTTGCATGCGTATTTTCCTTTCTATATTTGGCATGCATGGTATTGGATGTGGTTCTTCTCTATTATGGCATGGGTTTTGACAAGTGTAACAATGTTTTCAACCTAGCCTTGTCATTTCTCGATAGCCATAGTGTGATGGGGTTCTCATGTTTTGGTTGAGTTGGATTGCCAAATGGATTCAAAGCTGAATGAGGTGGATCTCCAAACAATGAGCACATGACTTAATGGTTCCTGAACTGGAATGTGGATCACGGTAAATTCGTTGGCCTCATGACCCCTAAGCCAGACTGTGGGTTGCTATAAAGCTAGGATTGTGTTTCCTCAGTTGGCCTAGGAATACTTGCCGGTGAATGGAAGGATATATGATAAAGCCAAGATGTATTTTTCTCTATGTTGGGCCTAGTAATCCCTCGTTTTGGATATGTGGTAAGGCTTGTAGAGTGGGTTTTGGTTTAGGGCCTAGTGATCCAGGTTTGGATTGCAGTAAGCCTGAGATACTAGGAGGTAGGAAAATCCCTCACGGTGTAGGTGGAGAAATCCGGTGGCATCCATGCTTGCAGTTTGACCTAGTGATTAGGTGGAGATCATGGTAAAGCTTGTTATGATGTGTTCATTGTGTTGCCCTAGTGGTGAGGGATGGATTAAAATAAAGCATGGTTTCTATTTATGAGGGTGAGGTGGTTTAGCCTCGGGATGCCCTGGTTAATTCTTTTGGTTTGAGTTCCACATTCATGCTTAGAATATGGCACGGGGGTGAATGGATGAAGAGATATTTGGTTTAGCCATTCTATGGTTGGGTGGAACATGGAAGTCCCATCCCAGGTTTGGTTTTTGCATCATTAATGAAATGTTATTTCTCCTTGTATTTCTATGAGAATTTTTATAGATTACATCTAGTTTATATGCCAATACCTTCATGAGTATTTTTTACATTATTATGCTACTTATATGTGTATTTTATGACAACAACTATGTACGGCTCTCATCATGTTTTTTCTTGTAGATGAATGGATAATGTATCTATGGCCTAATAGATGGTAATGTAGGAAATGGCATGAGGGAACAATGGTTCTTAGCGATTCTCAGATAAGTGCAAGATCCATATGTTTAATTCTATTTGTTACACCTGTAGATTACATGCTTGCAACATGTTTGATGAAATGCATGTCATGGTTGGTAGGGATCTGATTAAGGTCTTATTTAAATTATTTTTTTTGCACCATTGTTTCCATGTTCTTTGACTGAACTTAAGTTATCATTCCATTTTGAGCAACGACCTGGGCTCTGGGCCTAAAAAAGTGGCTCAGATCCTCATGTCGTTGGCATAACATTGGAAGATTGGGTCTTTGGATGTTGGTAGGCAAGCCTGTGAGATCAAATTTGGGTTTTTGCACATTGTCATGCCTATAGCATGAGAGAAACTAATGCCTAAGATGTACAGAACATCAGTGGGACCCACGAAAAATATGTATGAGTGGCTGAAATGTCTCCTCAGGGTTTTGTTGTTGATGTCAATAGGTTTATTGATGTGTTGAGTTGATTCCACTTCCTTAAGGTCACAATGGAGGTCGATTCCAATCATAGTAGCCTTTCGTCGCATGTTTACATTAGCTGGTTGGTTACTTGGGTAGACTTGTGAGGAGGGTGTTACAAATTGGTATTAGAGCATGGTTCACCCCTCAGACTGGAAGGGCGGTGATTGTTGGTCATGCGTGCATGTCAATTTCATGTGCATCTCCTACAATTGCATTCCATGTGCTTGTTACATTTGCTTGATGTTGATCATGATGGTAGTAAGGTTGTCATGAGGAACTTGATGATTGATTTTATGCAATGTATCCTCATGAGTATATGACTAGTTTCATATGGTTATATGTTGCTTACTTGTTGATTATATGTCACTTGACTACACCCTTGTATGTGAGGTACATTCTCGAATGCTTTTTATTACATGTATCAGCCTTGTAAGTTGATTACAAGGTTTGATCACTTATGCTCACCTACAAGCATTTATGAGGTGTAGTTGGTTAGGCATTTCTTATGCATGTTGATGGTTGCATGTGATGATGTGTACAATGGATTAATGGTTTTTGTCATGTGTGAGATCATAACATGCATTGTTGATATGGCCTTGCATTGATGACCAAACCCTAACTAGAGTGATTTTTATGTGTTGATGAATTTATTTGTGTATGTATATATGCTATTGTGCTTGTGCTTATGTTATACATGTATCATGTTGATTTGATGATCTTGCAGATAAGGTATCGTCCCCGAATTATACTAAGGTATGTTGATTTATTGTGATTTGGTTTATCTGGCATATTATGCATTGTAGGAAAGGGACCAAATGGCTAGCAAGATGGTAGACTACATACATTATCCCTATGAATCAAATGGGCAGTGTGGTGTGGGAAACTCTTCTGATTTGGAAGACACATTGAGAAGCTCAAAGGAAGAAATAAGGTGTTGTAAGGATGAAAATGATAGGATCATATAGAAAAAAGAGAAACAAGTAGAGGTTAGTGCTATACTTCTTCAGAGTTTGTCAGAATTGTAGCGACAAGGGCCACTTCGGATCAACCATGGATAAGAAGATAAAACTAATGGGGCATATGGAAGTAGGTCTCTTGGTAGACACAGGTGAGATAGATTTTACATGGGGAGAGATGACAGGTTGTTGGAAACTTCGGATAGAAGGGGTGATGAGCACAAGTAATATTCTAGTTCTAGTTCTGATAGACATTATGGTCGTGATCATTAACATTGTTGTAGGACGACTGATATGGGATACTTACCAGAGGAGTTTAAGAAAGTGAAGCCACCTGCTTTTGATGGAGATGTGAAGAAGTCAAAAGATGTAGAGGCTTGGATACTTGGGATGAACAAATTCTTTGAGTCACATGATTACACAAATAACATGAAGGCCATACTAGCAATATTCAGTTTGAAAGGTAAAGCAGACATTTTGTGAGAAGATGTTAGAAGGGTTAGAGACATAAAGATAGATTATTTGAGTTGGCATGAGTTCAAGAGGCTTTTTAGGAAGAAATACTTGTCATAAAGGTACTACGACAGTAAGGCTTAAAAATTCTATGAGCTAAAGATGGGATCAATGATAGATGAAGAGCACCCAACCAAGTTTTTGGAGCTATTGAGGTATGTATCATATGTTACTGATGAGAAGGTTAAAGTTTAGTGATTTGTCATTAGTTCTCCATTAGTATTAAATATCAGATTTAGTATGATGAGCCTAGGTCACTTGAGGAATTTATTAGGAAATTGAACCATTTCTCTGAACATTCAACGTGTAAGAACGAATCTTACCAAGGATGGAAGGGAAAAGACAAAGGTAAAGTTTAATGGAAGCCTAAGAGGAGAAGGCCTTAGCATGCAAATGAGAAAGGGAATGCGGCACCAAAAAATATATTTAATGCAACTAGACATGGAAATGAGTCACAACAACAACATAGAGGTGTTGGTACTAGTCGATTGGAGTGTTGGACATGTGGAAAGGAACACCTTAAGAGAGATTGTTTACAAAATCAAGGTGGTAGGACTAAGATATATAGTGTGAAGGAGGCACATACTATTTTGGATGTTGGGCAGAGCATTCCTCGTATCTATGCAGCAGTGGACAACAGACAGACATAACACCGAGCATGTATCATTGAGATGGATGGTAAGCTTTGTGATCAAGTTATTTCTATTATGATTGACCCTGGATTTAATTATAGCTACGTTAGTCTTGACTTGGTGGATAAGTGTGGTTTAATTAAGGAATTGTATGCAAAATCGTAGTTAGCATAGTTGGCTACAAGTACAAAGAAGTGATTTCATCACTAGGTGAGAGCTTGTGCATTTGATTTGAATGGTATGCATACAACAACACTTTTGAATGTACTATGATTGCGATCATATAGTATGTTGGTGGGAATGGATTAGTTGTATCTTCATAGAACCAAGGTAGACTGTCATGACAAATCTATTAATTGTGTTGATGATAATGGGGAACCAAGAGTCTTACACGGTAAGAAGAAATCCACATCAGTTAGGATGGTGACAACCATGCAAGAAAAGCGTAACCACGGGAAAGGGTGCATGCTATTCATAGTGCACATTTCTAAGATGCAAATGCGTTGAGTAGTTACCCAGTTTTGCAATAGATTCAGGATGTATTTCTTGAGGACATTACAAATTTTTCACCTCACAGGGAGTTATACTTTTCTATTGAGTTAGTGCCAGGGACATCTCTAGCATAAAGAAAAAACTTACGGGATGATCACACCTGAGTTAGTTGAGTTAAAGCTATGGTTGAAGGAAATTTTGGACAAGCGATAGATTAGGCCAAGTGTATCACCTTGGGGCGCAGTGGTCTTGTTTGTGAAGAAGAAATATGGAACTCGCATATTATGCATTGACTACAAGCAGTTGAAAAAAGTGACCATCAAGAACAGGTACTCATTTCCAAGCATTGGTGACCTGTTCGATCAGCTGAAGGGAGTAGCAGTGTTCTCAAAGATTAGTCTAAGATATGGATACCATTAGGTATGCATTAAAGAGGAGGAAATTTACAAGACTATGTTCAAGATCGAGTATGCGTATTATGAGATTTTTGTAGTTCCATTTGGCTTAAATAATTCTCCAACTACATTTAGGTGCTTGACAAATATTACGTTGCGTCAATATTTGGATAAATTTGTTATTATGTTCATTGGTGATATACTGGTATATTCTAAAAATGAGGATGAGCATGCCGAGCATTTAGCAGCAATGTTGAGGTTGTTGAGGGAGCATCAGTTGTAGATAAGCTCAGCAAGTGTAGTTTCTTTCAGAATAAGGTTCATTACTTGGGACATGTTGTATCCAAGGAGGGAATTGTAGTAGATCTAGAGAAGATAAGAGCCATCATGGAGTGGGTAGCTCCTAAGAGTGTGGATAAGGTGAGATCTTTCATGGGGTTTCTAGGCTATTATTTGAGGTTCATCAAGAACTTCTTATAGATTGCTTATCATATTACATCATTGCATAGGAAAGGTAAGAAGTTTAAATGGATAAAGGAGTGTGCGGCTAGATTTGACAAGCTTAAGAAGTTGTTGACACATGCACTAGTGCTACAGATTGAACATCATGACAAAGAGTTTGTAGTATGCACATATTCTTACAAGATAGGACTTGGTGGAGTCCTTATGCAAGATGGGCAGGTGGTATGCTATGAGTTATGGAAGTTAAATGAGTACGATAAGAACTACCCAACACATAATCTTGAGTTAGCAGTGATCATAGATGCATTGAAGATGTTGGGACACTATCTTCTTGGCAGGAGGTTTTTACTTATGAGTGATCATATTGGGTTGATGTATTTGTTTGACTAGTCGAATTTGAAGGCTAGTCTGGCTAGATGGTTGGCCATGATTAGTGAGTTTGATTTTGAGATCGGGTACATCAAAGCTAAAGAGAATAGGGTGGTAAATGCTCTTAGAAGGTGGGTACAGATAAATCACTTGGAAGTTATAAGATCCTATGGGATAGGCTTATACGATAGGAACTTGCAAGCAAGTCAACAAGAGGTCAAGTATATGGAGAGTGTGCATAGGTTGTGGCAGGGTGCTAGTACAAGTACACGTGATATTACAAGTATAGGTACAAGTGCTGGTATAGGTACATGTAGTGGTATGGTATAGGTACAGGTGGTAGTATATGTACAGGTACAAGTGAAGGTGCACATAATATTGATTATTGTCTTACAATGGATGGATTGCTCAGATTCAAAGATAGGATATATGTGCCAGATAGAAGCAAGTTTAAGAAGGTGATGTTCTGAGAGTTTCATAAAAAAACCTTATTCAAGTCACCTAGGCTATCAAAAGACATTGATTGTAGTGAAGAGATATTATTATTGGTCGAATATGAACAAGGATGTATCAAAGTTTGTGGCTAGGTGTTTCAACAGTCAGCGAGTGAAGGTAGAGAGTAAACATCTAGGTAGACTACTACAGTCAATTGTGATTCCAGAGTGGGTATGGGAGGTCATTTCCATGGACTTGATCACAGGGTTGCCTAAGACAGTGAGACAACATGATTCCATCATGGTTGTTGTGGATAGATTGATAATGGTTTCAAATTTCATTCCAATGAAGTCTACATTCTCAGCTAGCAATGTGGCATAGTATTCATCATATATGTGGTCAAATTGCATGGTGTACCAAAGAAAATTGTGTCAAAAAGGGATGTAAAGTTCACTTCCAAGTTTTGGAAGGTGTTGTTTTCAGGTTTTGGCATAGAGTTGGCCTTCAGCACAACTTATCATCCGCAGATAGATGGACAGTCCTAAAGGGTCAATGGGATATTGGAGGATATGTTTAGGATGTATGTGAGGCATCAACAATAGAAGTGGGAAGAGTATCTCCCCTTGGTAGAGTTCAAATACAACAATTGTTTTTAGGAGTCGTTGAGGATGATTCCTTTTGAGACATTGTATGACCAGAGTTGTAATACTCCTATCAGTTGGAGTGATCCAGTTAACATGGTGTTGATTGAACCAAACATGCTGGCGGACATGGAACAGGAAATGCAGGAGATCAAGACAAATATGAAGGTGGCAGAAGATAGTTATAAGAGCTATGAATATTGGAACGGGTTTTTCAAGGAGTTCCAGGCTGGGGAAAAGGTGTAATTACACATCAAACTGAAGAAAATATCCTTTAGGATTGGATCATGTGCTAAGTTGGCACCGTGGTTTTGTGGACCCTTCATGTAACAGCATAAGAAAAACTAAATTTAATGTCAAAAAGGAAAAACAATTCTTTCAATGAAATTATACCTGTACTTTCCGACTGCGAAGTGACTACAAGATTTTGGGGACGACTCTCCTCCCAACCCTAGGCTCAATTGTGCAGGATTCTGCTACAACTAGCCACCCCCGAGCCCTCAATCAACGACTACTGCTAGTATTCCTTTGTCTTAGTAAACTATTCTCCCAAGAGAATGGAAGATTGAACCTTGGAATGATGGAAACCCTCCCATCTTCCTCACCGTTCATTAAATAGAACAACATATCAGAAGGGGAACCACATGCACCCCTCCATGTGTCTGCATGCTGCTTTTTCTTTACTTTCCTTTGATTTTTTTAGCTTTCTTGTTTTTCTTTCCTTCTTTTATTATGGTTATTACTATTTTTTATTTTTATTATTATTTGTTA
>APFE031201441.1:0-43204 GCA_000404065.3 Pinus taeda | reverse complement strand
CCATTGTATCTGGAATCTAGTATTGTTTTTGCCCTCTTTATTGATGGTTGAAGTGAGTTGTGCAGGAAACCTTTATCGAGAAGATCAATGGGCGTTTGGGGAAGTTCTCGGCTGAACCAACCAACCCCTGCAAGCATTCTCTTGCAGAGCCCAGCCAGTTTCGATCCTGGGTTTATCATTTAAGTTTGTTTTTTTCTGAATTGCATGAGAGAATTCTGAAGTTTTTCATAGTAAATCTGAAATTTTGATAATATTACTGCTGATTATTGATAAATCTGACTATTTAAGAGTCAAAAGTTGTAAATGATGTTTTCGCTGATCTAGGGTTTTTAGTTTTGTTTATGCACATATTATTTTTGGGTGATTTTCCATTCCAGGTTGCAGGGTCTCTGAAGATTTCCGAGGATTATCTACGCTGTTTCGCTGTCCAAGGGTTTCAATTTCAATTGTTCCCAGATATGGAAGAAATTTTACATCGGTTTCATTGATATCAGCTTCTGGGGTTTGGAATATTTTTTCCAAGGGCTGCAAAATCGTTTTTCAAATCGCCCAGCTATCCTTAGCTGCCATCACTGCAAGAAATAAAAAAATAAAAATACATCTGCATTCTTCCCCACGCAGCCTCTATCTGAGTGCCAACTCCCTGCGTGCAGCTGCCGTCCCACACCCCTCTGCCTGCTCGTTGTCGTCCTTGCAGTCTCACGCTGCCTCAATCTTCTCCAAAGCCTGCACAACTTTCACACTGTCAAAAGTTGCTCCTCCATCGATTTTTTGCCGTACACCTCCAGTACCCTCCATGCATTTTTTTTGCAATCCTTTCCCAACCTGCTAACGATTCCTGCAAATCCTGTGCCCATCCGCCTAAATCTTAAACCTGCAAACCCCTGCATGCTGCGTGGATCGGTCTTCATCATCCCATCTGCTCCGCTGGCCGTCGAATATCAAAACTCACGCAAACGGTGCTTCTGTTCTGCTATACGTAAGTAAGGGTAACGTATTTTTTGTTGTTGTTTGATTTTAGTATTAGGATTATAATTTTTTTGTTTTGGCTTCGTGAAAAATTAAAATAAAAAAATGCGATTTTGCTTTTAGATTGTTTTAGATTTTTGGGTATATATTAATGTTTCGTTTTATGTTCTTTTGACTTAGGTTTTTTTTCTATTAAGCTTTTTGATATTAGCATTAGATCCTTTAGGATTAAGCTTAGTTTATAAAGGCTCAAGGTTATTTTCGATTTAAGTTTTAAGTTCATTTAAAAATAAAAATTATAAAAGTCCTTTTTTTTTTAGACTTTAGTTTCAATTTGAATTCCGATTTCATTTTTTTTATAGAGTTTTTTTTCAAAAAAATCACAAAAAAGCTCTAGATTTTAATTTTATAGTTTAGTTTAAGTTTTATTTTTTATTAATCATAAAAAACATAAAAATTAAGAAATCATAAAAAATTATAAAAGATATAAAAATTTTCTTTTCTTATAGTTTAGGTTTTGAATTATTTCAATTTAGATTTAGTTTTGTTAGAAGTGAATAATAAAAAATTTGATAATTTTTTTTCCCTTTTTTAGTTCAATCTTTGGATTTAAAGTTTCATTTTCATTTGAAAAATATAAAAAGATATATTCTGAAATTTCTTTGCCAATTTGAGTCTTAGCTCAGGAATTTGTTACTTTTTACCTCTCCTGCTAAGTCTAAAATTTTAATATGGAAATAATGTTTATCATTCTTTGATTTAGCATGCTTGAATGATCATGAATGTGATATTTGGTTAGCGTTTAAAATTACGTGGTTGTGTATCGAACTTTATCTTTTTCGAAATTTTAAATTGTTGGGGTATCATTAAGCCATTAAGCATTTATCGATCATCTCGCATTTGGTAAAAGTTCAATTTTGTTAAAGTTGTTTGATGGTAAACGATTGTTAATGAGTTCATATTCCGGTAGCATCTGATAAATAATCGTTTAATCATTCATTTCATAAGGCACTGGCCCATTAAATTAATAAAATCTATTTAGTGCTGGTTTCTTTTCGTGTCTCCCAAACCAATTGATTCACAGTTGGTCATCCATTTCCCAATAGGGTCTACCCCCCTTAGCCGTGGGAGACAGGATTAAACGGAGAGATCGGGGATCAGGGTGACAGCCCCCGATCTGAGCGTTGTCATGACGATCTATGCGACAACATTTTTTGGTGCCGTTGCCGGGGATAGAGTTTTTTTTGTCCTTGGTCCTTTCCTTTCGAGCTCTTCCGTTTCACTTCCTATCCGGGTGGCGACTCCACTTCATATATTATCTTCAAGAGTGTATACTAGAAGACATCCAAGCAGTGTGTGCAATCCTGCTCCTGCTCCTGAAAGGGCCCTCAGAGTACGATTACACAAACTCTCTTCTCGTACACTTGTTGTTAACCTCGGACAAGAAGCCCTCTCTGATATCCATTTACTTTTTACTAGTCCAGTTGAGCACGACATCATGGACATATTCACCCCATGTAACTTTGCTAATATTCAGGGTTATCCCAATGATATTCCAAAACATGGAATGGATAAATTACCTATCTTTCAGGGAGATAATGCAATCAGTGCTAATTCACATCTGAAAGCTTTTAGTTCATGGTTGGGGAAATACGCAAGGTCCGCTGATTTTAATCATGAAGATGTTAAAATGACCCTTTTTGTTTTGACTTTGGAAGGTGACGCTCTAGATTGGTTTACGGAAAAGCCTCAAAATTCATTTGATTCCTTACAACCGATTGTTAATGGCTTTAAGGAAAAGTATGGAGATAAGCGAGAAGGAAGACACCTTGTGAAAGCTATCAGCATAATAAAAAAGAGAGAGAATAAAACTGCTGAAGAATTTAATAAAAGGTTTAATGACATTATTAAAAAATTACAGTAAGACTATAAACCTACCGACAAATCTCTTCGAGATTTTTACATTGATGCCTTTAGTCCTGAGCCATCTTATGAGTTAAGGCGTGCTAGGCTTATTGATTATAGGGATTGCCAAGCCTTAGCTATAGAACTTGAAAAGGACAAGGTAGCATCTGGGAAGTCTGAGATCCCAGGTTTCGATAGGGCTGCTACGAAACTAAAAGAACCTAAAGGAAAAGCAGTTCAAGAACCTGAAAGCGAGCTTGTTCTCAAATTGCTTCAAAAGATTGAAACCATGGAAATCAATCATACTAAGGAAATAGCCACTTTGCAGAATAGGTTGGTCCAAATGGAAAGAACACAAACGCAAAATTTCCAACCTCGAAATAATAATAATAAAAATAACAATTGGCAAAAGAAGGGCCAATCTACTGAGCAGAGACCCCCTAATCCGTTTACTAATTTGGTTGATATTGCTCCTCCTTATTGTCGGGTTTGTGATGCTCTTCATGAAGAAGCCACTTGCCCTATCGTTAGAAGAATCTTAGATAACGAGATGTTTGGAACAGGTGATCAAATAAATGTGGTAGGTAGCAAGTTTCCTTTGTCTATGGATGACTGGATAGAGGTCAAGGAAAATACTCGTGACGTTATGAATCCTTCATCAACTTTTAGTATAAATAACCTTGAAAATGAAGATGACATTTTGGCTAGGTTATATGGTGAAAAACCTTCTCCCGAGAAAATCTTGGAAATTGCTAGAGATAAAGGTTTGACCTATCAGAGAAGGGATAAAAATCAAAGCGGGAATCAAATTCCCCTTTGAACTTATAACCCTGGTTTAACCTCTGGATTAGATGTCGATTTGGGAAGTTGGTTTAACAATGCAAAAATCTGGGTTCCTGTCTCCAAGATTACTAAAATCCCTTCCCAAAGAGATAAGTTACTAAAAGCTATTCAAGGTCCTCAAGTAAATATTTCTCAACAAAAGAGTCGGGAAGTTGACTATCATGATGCTCCCATATATTTGCAAAGCTTAGATGATGATAACAAAGATCACCAACCTTTCTTTATCACCTTGTTGGTTAATGGATATAAATTGAATAATTGCATGTTGGATTCTGGTGCATCAGCGTGTGTAATGACTAAAAGGGTCATGGAATAGCTTAACTTAAGAGGTTTTAGACCCTACTATAACATATGTGCCATGGATTCCAAGAAAATTGAAGTGCATGGTTTGATCAAAGATTTGCAAGTTCATCTATCAGTTTAACCAGACATCATGATTGTTATGGATATTGTCATTGTAGAGGCACCTTTTCAGCATTGGGGTTTGGACTTCATAGGGAAGTTCCATGAAAATTCTAGCAATGGCTATGTTAGGATATTCCGACACATAGGAAATAGTTAAGTTCAACTTGGTCTAGTATAGAGTTAGGTATAGAGTTAGGTAAAGTGTGTTTCTTTACCGTTGTACATTTTGTAACTTACAATCCGACGATCACGATATGTAGTGATCCGACTGTTCATTCTCTCCTCGGTATTACCGACACTTGATCCGTGGCTTGACACCCGATTGGTCCATGAATTCTATTTAAAGCGCATGAAGGGTCAGTTGTAGGTTCACCGTGCATGAGAGAAGCTTATGTAAATTTTCATTCTTTTATTAATAAATTTCCTGTAGTAGCCACGTTGGCGTAGGCCGTGGACTGTTTCCCGCTCTGAGGGTTTTAACCACGCTCTGAGGGTTTTAACCACGTCAAAATACTAGTGTATTGATCTGTGATCTGTTTGTGAGCGGTGTCCTTTTGGTGTTCTGTCCGAGGAACTTACCCTGTAAATTCCTACAGGCTACTCATGGATTTTAACTGCTATGGATTATTTCACTAAATGGGTTGAAGCTATTCTTGCTAAGAATGCCACTGAAAAGGTTATTATGGATTTCATTGAAAATAATATCATTACTAGATTTGGTGTCCCTGATAAGATCACTACTGACAATGCCAAGGCTTTTAGTTCCTCAGAGTTTTCATCTTTTTGTTTCAAGTATGGCATTGTCTTATCTCATTCGTCAAATTACTATCCTTAGGGTAATGGTCTGGCCGAATCAAGTAACAAGAATCTCATAACCATTATCAAGAAGATAGTAGGAGATAATAAGAGATCATGGGATAACAAAATCAAGTATGCTTTATGGGCAGATAGAATCACTAAGAAGAAAGCTACTGGTAAATATCCCTTTGAATTAGTTTATGGCTTGGATGTAACTTTACCTATGCACCTGAGATTGCCAGCTTATCAGCTCCTTCAGAATTTTTCTACTAATAAAGATGTCGTTCATAATAGAATAGATCAAATTGTGGAGTTAGATGAAGCTCGTAGGACAACTTTTGATGCTATATGTAAAAATCAATCTAACATTAAGAAAAGCTTTGATAAATTCTCTCGATCTAGATCTTTGCAGGTGGGAGATATGGTATTGCTTTGAGACCGCAAGAATGAGAAACCAGGAAAACATAAGAAGTTTGACAGTTTGTGGTTGTGACCATACATCATTCGAGATATAGCTCGACCAAACTCATTCCACTTGAGCAGATTAGATGGGGAACCACTTGATCTACCTGCGAATGGCCAAATGCCCAAGCTGTTCTTCAAAGATGATATCTAATGCCATGGGGCATCCTTTGTATTGTATTTCTAACCCTACTCCTTGTCATTTCAGCATTTCGTTTCTGTTTTAGGATTAGATTTACTTTTCATGTTACTAGATAGTTAATAAATGAAGAACTTCTATCTTTTATGTGCTTAAATGTTACATGATGATGTTTGAATGGACGCTACTTATTTCTGCTGTGTGTTGCGTGGTGCAGATTCTGGATTCTCACATTCCTACAGTGCAGCAACGTGTCCCCAAGTAGAGCCAGATGTTGACCACTGCATGTCAACTACCCATAGCAGTACACCCCCTTTTCTTCGCAAAAGGGATAGCGCTTGATTGACATGTCCGTGCCATTCGACAGTCATCATCCACTAGATCATATTAAGTTGTAAACCCAGTCTGCATGTTGAATTGTAAATAATCTTAGCAGAGTTGAGTCCTGTATTAGATTGCTAGTGACAATTCTAAATCTTTTAGTTCCTGAAGTTTTCGTCTTTTTGTTTCATGATGGCATTTTCTTATCTGATTCGTCGGATTACTTTTGTCATTGTAATGTTGGGCGAATCTAGTGTGTTAATCTGCTAATTATTTTGTCGCAGAACTGGGTGGTTATGAGGGATCATGGGCTTTCCCCCTGAAGTATGCTTTATGGTCAGATAGAGTGTCTTGAGGTTAGCTACTGTTTTAATCCCTTTGAGTTAGTTTATGTCTTGGGTGTAATTTTTCCTATGCACGTGAGATCCATTTACAGCTGCTTTAAAATTTTTCTACTAATAAAGATGTTATAATAGAATAACAACTTGTGGAGTAATAAGCTCGTAATATTTTGATGCTATATGTAGAATTCAATTTAACATTAAAAATTCTTTGATAGATTCTCTCTATCTTGATCTTTTCAGGTGGAGATATTTTGCTTTGATACCTCGAATTAGCCATTGGGAATTCCTAAGTAGTTTGCTAGTTGTGGTTTGAGATCATCATTCGTGATCTTGTTCGACGAAACTCCTTGTACTTGTGCTGATTAGATGGGGTTGAAATCTTGCTGGTATTACTCTCTTGAAGTGCTGTGAGATATTTTATTTTCTGCATATTTTAATTTGCAGCCATTAGTAACAGCTTATTGTAGAGTATTGCTTAACACAGTTATCTTGTTCACTTGCTAGCGTTTGAATGGTATTAGAATTTTCTGAAATAGTGGCAGGTATCTCCATTGTATCTGGAATCTAGTATTGTTTTTGCCCTCTTTATTGATGGTTTAAGTGAGCTGTGCAGGAAACCTTTATCGAGAAGATCAGTGGACGTTTGGGGAAGTTCTCGGCTGAACCAGCCAACTCCCGCAAGCATTCTCTTGCAGAGCCCAGCCAATTTCGATCCTGGGTTTATCATTTAAGTTTGTTTTTTTTGAATTGCATGAGAGAATTCTGAAGTTTTTCATAGTAAATCTGAAATTTTGATAATATTACTGCTGATTATTGATAAATCTGACTATTTAAGAGTCAAAAGTTGTAAATGATGTTTTCGCTGATCTAGGGTTTTTAGTTTTGTTTATGCACATATTATTTTTGGGTGATTTTCCATTCCAAGTTGTAGGGTCTCTGAAGATTTCCGAGGATTATCTACGCTGTTTCGTTGTCCAAGGGTTTCAATTTCAACTGTTTCAGATCTGGAAGAAATTTTACATCGGTTTCATTGATATCAGCATGTGGGGTTTGGAATATTTTTTCCAAGGACTGCAAAATCGTTTTTCAAATCCCCCAGCTATCCTTAGCTGCCATCGCTGCAAGAAATAAAAAAAATACATCTGCATTCTTCCCCACGCAGCCTCTATCTGAGTGCCAACTCCCTGCGTGCCGCTGTCGTCCCACACCCCTCTGCCTGCTCGCTGTCGTCCTTGCAGTCTCACGCTGCCTCAATCTTCTCCAAAGCCTGCACAACTTTCACACTGTCAAAAGTTGCTCCTCCATCGATTTTTTGCCGTACTCCTCCAGTACCGTCCACGCATTTTTTCTGCGGTCCCTTCCAAACCTGCTAACGATTCCCGCAAATCCTGTGCCCATCCGCCTAAATCTTAAACCTGCAAACCCCTGCATGCTGCGTGGATCGGTCTTCATCGTCCCATCTGCTCCGCTGGCTGTCGAATATCAAAACTCACACAAACAATGTTTCTGTTCTGCTATACGTAAGTAAGGGTAACGTATTTTTTGTTGTTGTTTGATTTTAGTATTAGGATTATAATTTTTTTGTTTTGGGTTCATGAAAAATTAAAATAAAAAATGCGATTTTGCTTTTAGATTGTTTTAGATTTTTTGGTATATATTAATGTTTCGTTTTATGTTCTTTTGACTTAGGTTTTTTTTTATTAAGCTTTTTGATATTAGCATTAGGTCCTTTAGGCTTAGCTTAGTTTATAAAGGCTCAAGGTTATTTTCGATTTAAGTTTTAAGTTCATTTAAAAATAAAAAAATATAAAAGTCCTTTTTTTTTTTAGACTTTAGTTTCAGTTTGAATTCTGATTTCATTTTTTTTATAAAGTTTTTTTTCAAAAAAATCACAAAAAAGTTCTAGATTTTAATTTTATAGTTTAGTTTAAGTTTTATTTTTTATTAATCATAAAAAATATAAAAATTAAGAAATCATAAAAAATTATAAGAGATATAATAATTTTCTTTTCTTATAGTTTAGGTTTTGAATTATTTCAATTTAGATTTAGTTTTGTTAGAAGCGAATAATAAAAAATTTGATAAAAAATTTTCCCTTTTTTAGTTCAATCTTTGGATTTAAAGTTTCATTTTCATTTGAAAAATATAAAAAAATATATTCTGAAATTTCTTTGCCAATTTGAGTCTTAGCTCAGGAATTTGTTACTTTTTATCTCTCCTGCTGAGGCTAAAATTTTGATATGGAATTAATGTTTATCATTCTTTGATTTAGCATGCTTGAATGATCATGAATGTGATATTTGGTTAGCGTTTAAAATTACGTGGTTATGTATCGAACTTTATCTTTTTCGAAATTTTAAATTGTTGGGGTATCATTAAGCCATTGAGCATTTATCGATCATCTCGCATTTGGTAAAAGTTAAATTTTGTTAAAGTTGTTTGATGGTAAACGATTGTTAATGAGTTCATATTCCGGCAGCATCTGATAAATAATCGTTTAATCATTCATTTCATAAGGCACTGGTCCATTAAATTAATAAAATCTATTTAGTGTTGGTTTCCTTTCGTGTCTCCCAAACCAACTGATTCACAGTTGGTCATCCATTTCCCTATAGGGTCTACCCCCCTTAGCCGTGGGAGACAGGCTTAAACGGAGAGATTGGGGATCAGCGTGACAGCCTCCAATCTGAGCGTTGTCGTGACGATCTGTGCGACAACACTACCCTTGTCAAGATGTCTTTCCCAAGGACCTTTCACAGTGATGGTCCTCCCAAGATCACGATGATCCATTTAGGCAATATGACAACTTCTAACATGATGTTAGATAATGATTGGATGAACATTATGCAAAATGGTCTAATCTATCTATCTAGATGATTACTATAAAGCAACTTAAACATATAAATTCCAAATATGCTACTATCATTTGATTTCTTTCCATGACGCTTATTCAAAACATAGTATCTTAAAAGAAAGATTATTCTTCATAAGAACCTGATAGTTGGTGAACCTTCTTTAGTAGTAAATATCCTTCACTTCATACTTCTTTACCTTCTTCTCAAGTTCTCCCATTGCTTCGGCTACATGAGCTTCACTCCTTTATTTTCTCTTGTTGTTTTGTTGGTTTGGGCAGTCCCTCTTAAAGTGTCCAAACTCATTGCACTTGAAGCATTTAACCTCGGACATGTCTTTCTTCTTGGACTTACCAAACTTTTCCTTCTTTAGCTTCTTGACTCTGACTAGAAAGGCTTGAGATTGCTCATCTGATCCAATATCATCCTTGACCTTGATCCTTGATTCTTCTAAAATGCATGGGCGCACAACTCATCAAAGGGAGTTGAATCCTTCTTGGGGTAGATGCTTGTTGCAAAGCTACTCCATTCTGGTGGCAATGCATTTAGTACATACAAGGTTACTTCTGAATCAGTAATTGGTTCCCCAAGTCCTTGCAGATGGTTTTGTTGTTTCCCAAATTGTACAAAAGAATGCAAAATTGCTTAGGGCAGGGCTTGTCACTCTAATCCATGCCCTCTCCATTTAAGTTGTCTCAATATTGAAAACTAAAGGGGGTAGTCCCTATGGATGAAGACATGAACTACTTGTTGGAAACCAACAAGTAAAGGAGACACAATTGAATGGCCTAGCAACTTAGTTGAAATTAATAGGCAAGTATGATTATTATGCACCACTTGATTAGATTTATTGAAAATGCCACTTAAAGACCAGTGCCTCTAAAGTTGATTACTTGCATAATTTTAATTAAAATTCCAAGTCATCGGATAAAGAGTTGCTGCAATATGCAAATTCTATCCTATATGAAGTGTTGGACCTAGTTATATGTGAGATGCAAGATCTTGGTTATTTTTAATTGTATGCCTATTCTAGATTTATCCTCCTCCTCAATTATGTTGGAACGACTCTCGAATGTAGGTTGTAGTGAGAAGTCCAAAGGAAGGAGGCTAATGCCTCATTAACGACACACATCCCGTGCAGTTCTAACCACCTATGTATCTCCATTCCTACAATTGATTGCCCATAAGAGAACTGTGAGGTCACCTATGTTAACTGCGGACGAGGGTCTAGAGTCCGAAAATTGCTTGAAGAAGGTGGTCCTTAGTTCTTACAATCAAGCTTATGCTTGGAGGTAGATTTTATAAATGCACTTCTAGTCCTAGAATGAAGATGCAAAATTTGAGTGAAAGCTTGAACAAGATTATTAATTGGGACAAGCACTTCAACAAGAAGAATTATTTGAGATCCAAACAATTATAGTGATATCCAATGTAAGAGCAATTAGATGAAGTAATTAAAGAGAAATTAAATAACTATCTCAAATGAGGCAATATGCGCAATTCCAGTGAAACACAAGTGACAAGATTTAATCATGCACTATTAGACAAAGATAATTAGAATTTGTTATTGTGCTAGTTAATTTCACTTGTGATCACAAGAACAAATTTGAGCACTTTATAAAAATGAAACAAGTCTAGCAATTCAAATGGAAAAAAATTAGCAATTTCAAGCTTATCAATATTTCACACGATCTTATCTTATGATTAGCAATATTACTCAATGGTTAGGCCCAATAGCAAGTTATCATTTAGATCATAAACCAATGAAGCACATTGGCACAAGGTGAGATTGTCAACAGTGATCAACAATGAATGCTAGGTACACAGTGAAATGACACAATGATACAAGGACAATGCAAAAATGAAAGAAGGTGGTCAAAGCAAGATTTATTTGACCAATTCACCAATGAACTTCTCTCAATATCAGACTTATGCAAATAAGACCAGCAAGCTACTATAATGTGAAAGAAATCCCATAAATTGAAAGAGAAGCTAAGAAACACAATAGAAAATAAGCCCTTAAGTAATGAGGGTTACTTCTTAGAGTTATTAGACTTATTTAGAGATGTTTTAAAACTTCCTTAGAGTGACTTAGCACTTGATTATGCCACTATTATATTAGCTTCAGATCTTATTTGATTTATGCAGTGAGTGAAAGAAAGGATAGGGAAAGAGAGCAAACCCTCAAGTCCTCTAGACCTTTGTCCAATGGTTCATTTAGCTAGTCAACGGACCAACGAGGCTAGTTTTGGGCTTGAATGCACTTTGTGAGCTGCCCAACACTTACAATCACAAATGTAAGTTTTAAATAGAATGGACATGCCACCAAAAACCCCACGTCCAAGCTAGAGAAAGCTTTCCAAGGTTGCGACTAGGGACAAACGACAAAGATTAGCCACAAATAAGTGAAGAATGGCCCCTAAAATTTGGTGATCAACTCTCCAAAGAACTGCAACATAATGTATTAGCCTCTAAATCCTAAGGAATGATGTATCAAGCCTCTTAGAGCTTACGGTTAGGGCTAGAAGCCCCTCTAATGCTAACAACTAGGCTTGAAAGTGCCTTTAGGGCTACAGCTAGGCCTCCAAGGGCTAGAATGGCTAGGAAAATGAAAATTTGGCCCTTAAAACCATTCCCCAATGAATGATAAGCCTGCAAAATAGAGAATTAGCCCACACATAGAACAAACACACTGAAAGTTAACTGAAAACCCTCACTAGAAATTACCTTACACTTGCAAAACAAAGAATTATCATTGGAAATCACTTGCAAGGAAATGAATAAGTCCCTTTAGCGTTGCGACTAGGTCTTAGAGGCCTAATTAGGGTTGTTTCTTGCCAAGAAAGTCCTCCAATAGGTTGCAGCTAGGAATTTTAGCCCTCAAAACCCCATGGCCAGGCCAAAAATGGCCTCTAACCCCTGTAGCTAGGCCACAAAAGGCCAAAATTGCTAAGAAAGTGCCAAAATTTTGATCTTAACACTGAGAAACCACCTGCGAACCACTTCAGAAAATAAATTCTCCCGAAAATCCTAGTTGTAGCTGCAACTGTAGAAAAAGGCCCCTAGGGATAGCGTTTTCTCTTCTAGACCTAGCTTCCAATTTTGGGCACTTAGGTCTTGTAGATCTTGGTCTCCAGGCCCTACATCTGCCCTCACAAACCCAACAAACTTCCCAGAAAGGTTGGACGACTCCTTCTAAGGTTGATGTTGGCCCTGAAACCCAAGCAGTTTGGGCTGAATGACGGATACTTGCCCTTGCTTCATATTTTCCTTTGAGATTTTGAAATCAAGTGCCTACAAGGTGAATAAATAGAGCACAAAACACAATATATAGACAATTCTCAAATAAAAAGCCAAAATTATTATTTACAAGTAATAAAAATTATTTACAAGGGTTAGAAATAATTTACAAAATATTTACAAATTATATACAATAGTTTACGAGAGGAAATTAGCTCTATTTAGCAAATAAACATTATTAGCCCAAATAGATTTTGAAAAAAAATAATTTGATGGAGCTAATTTTGAATTTTAATTTATTGGCTAAACCCTCCTGCCAAAAATAAATAATTAGATTAAAGCTTGAGGCCAAACAAGATCAATTTCTTCCCTCAGTCTGGGTACTTGGGATTTCCAAGGGTTGGAGTACCTATAGATCTCTATTCAACTCAAAAGATTGATTGTTAGTTCAAAGGGACTTAGATCTATACTTTAAACCCTTAATATGTAGAGATACCTACTAGATCAAGTGAGTTGTAAGTATGTATCCAAGATCCAACACCTAAGGCAAGATACCTGTGCCAATGGATGCTCCTACCACTAGCTATTGAAATAAAAATACTCAATAATATTTCGAATTCAGAGCATTAAGCATCAAAAAAACCAACCAACACATACCACAAATCAGCTAGACAGAAACACCTTGAATCGAACCCCAAAGTATTTATTAATGCAAAATTCCAACAAATCTTAGCTCAATACAAAGAAATTTCGATCTAGTAAGATCAAGATGAGAGGACGAGCTTGAGAGCTTCCTTCTATAGGAAAATGAGATGGAATAACCCCTCCAAGTGGAAATAATGACTAGTTTGACTTGATCTTCGAGAAAAATAGCTAGTAGCTTCTTGATCCATGCCAAAATCAAATCTTGTCCCTTGATCTTGAAAAATATCTTATTTGTTGATGAAGGCCTTGATCCTGGTCCAAAAATAAAATTCCAAGATTTTTCCTTGAAAAATGATCCTTGACTCAACCACCATGGTCCAAAGTCTTGAATTTTCTCGAAAATTTGACTTTTCCTTTGTTGGACGACCTCATAAAATTAAATCTTTCTGGATGCACGAATTTTTTATAATTTCCCACTTAGAAGGTAATTAATTTTCCCTTCATTTTATTTTTTGGATAATTTCTGGCTAAAATTAATTTTTATTTTTTCTAGAAATTAAAATTAAAATGACTAAGAGAATACTCAATAATATTTCGAATTCAGAGCATGAAGCATCAAAAAAACCAACCAACACATACCACAGATCAGCTAGACAGAAACACCTTGAATCGAACCCCAAAGTATTTATTAATGCAAAATTCCAACAAATCTTAGCTCAATACAAAGAAATTTCGATCTAGTAAGATCAAGATGAGAGGACGAGCTTGAGAGCTTCCTTGTATAGAAAAATGAGATGGAATAACCCCTCCAAGTGGAAATAATGACTAGTTTGACTTGATCTTCGAGAAAAATAGCTAGTAGCTTCTTGATCCATGCCAAAATCAAATCTTGTCCCTTGATCTTGAAAAACATCGTATTTGTTGATGAAGGCCTTGATCCTGGTCCAAAAATAAAATTCCAAGATTTTTTCCTTGAAAAATGATCCTTGACTCAACCACCATGGTCCAAAGTCTTGAATTTTCTCGAAAATTTGACTTTTCCTTTGTTGGACGACCTCATAAAATTAAATCTTTCTGGATGCACGAATTTTTTATAATTTCCCACTTAGAAGGTAATTAATTTTCCCTTCATTTTATTTTTTGGATAATTTCTGGCTAAAATTAATTTTTATTTTTTCTAGAAATTAAAATTAAAATGACTAAGAGAATACTCAATAATATTTCAAATTCAGAGCATGAAGCATCAAAAAAACCAACCAACACATACCACAGATCAGCTAGACAGAAACACCTTGAATCGAACCCCAAAGTATTTATTAATGCAAAATTCCAACAAATCTTAGCTCAATACAAAGAAATTTCGATCTAGTAAGATCAAGATGAGAGGACGAGCTTGAGAGCTTCCTTGTATAGAAAAATGAGATGGAATAACCCCTCCAAGTGGAAATAATGACTAGTTTGACTTGATCTTCGAGAAAAATAGCTAGTAGCTTCTTGATCCATGCCAAAATCAAATCTTGTCCCTTGATCTTGAAAAACATCGTATTTGTTGATGAAGGCCTTGATCCTGGTCCAAAAATAAAATTCCAAGATTTTTTCCTTGAAAAATGATCCTTGACTCAACCACCATGGTCCAAAGTCTTGAATTTTCTCGAAAATTTGACTTTTCCTTTGTTGGACGACCTCATAAAATTAAATCTTTCTGGATGCACGAATTTTTTATAATTTCCCACTTAGAAGGTAATTAATTTTCCCTTCATTTTATTTTTTGGATAATTTCTGGCTAAAATTAATTTTTATTTTTTCTAGAAATTAAAATTAAAATGACTAAGAGAATACTCAATAATATTTCGAATTCAGAGCATGAAGCATCAAAAAAACCAACCAACACATACCACAGATCAGCTAGACAGAAACACCTTGAATCGAACCCCAAAGTATTTATTAATGCAAAATTCCAACAAATCTTAGCTCAATACAAAGAAATTTCGATCTAGTAAGATCAAGATGAGAGGACGAGCTTGAGAGCTTCCTTGTATAGAAAAATGAGATGGAATAACCCCTCCAAGTGGAAATAATGACTAGTTTGACTTGATCTTCGAGAAAAATAGCTAGTAGCTTCTTGATCCATGCCAAAATCAAATCTTGTCCCTTGATCTTGAAAAACATCGTATTTGTTGATGAAGGCCTTGATCCTGGTCAAAAATAAAATTCCAAGATTTTTTCCTTGAAAAATGATCCTTGACTCAACCACCATGGTCCAAAGTCTTGAATTTTCTCGAAAATTTGACTTTTCCTTTGTTGGACGACCTCATAAAATTAATTCTTTCTGGATGCACGAATTTTTTATAATTTCCCACTTAGAAGGTAATTAATTTTCCCTTCATTTTATTTTTTGGATAATTTCTGGCTAAAATTAATTTTTATTTTTTCTAGAAATTAAAATTAAAATGTCTAAGAGGGTATTAATTATTTTTTCCCCTTTAAGTGCATCTAAAAACTATTTTTGATAATGGTGTCTAATTATGAGGAACCATTCACCAAAAAAAATTCTAAACACACTTTTACATCAAATATTACAAATTCAACCATTAGAAGCAGAAATACACATAGACATACACTCCTGGGACTCAATCAAATTCCGCAACAAGGCAAATGATCTAGTATGAAGAATAAATCGACTCGATAAACACTATGACTCTCCTAAGACTTTATCAATGAATTACCCTAGCTTTGGGGTATATCTTGGAAAAAAACTCTGCCAATTATCTGTGTTTACAAACACACATAATTAGGGAGGTTAAAAACTCCCTAGGATGAAACGCTTTGATAGGCATTTCTCGCTCTTCTATCCCTGTTTCTTCTTGAATGCATCTTGCCATTAATTCCTCGAAACCAGGAATTAAGTTATTGTTGAGAAGAGTAGTCTTGAACACGTACCATTCAGATGGTAATCCTCCAAGGATTGAGAGTGCCATTTCCCTATAGTGATAATTTCTCCAATAGATAGGAGATCGTTCTTGATCTCGGTGATTCTTAAGAAATATGCTTGCATGCTCTCATCTTTTCCCTTCTTAATTTCCTTCAGCTTATTTCCAAGAAACAAAACTTGATTTGCATCATTAACTTTAAATAAACTCACTAGTCTCTCATAGATTTCCTTGGAGATGTTCAGGTCGGAGATGTAGGCCACCTAGCGCTTGTCGATAGAATCCCGGATGATCTTCTTTGTTTTGACTTCACCAGTTTTCCATTTGTTGCTGTCAACAACGAGTGCATTTGATGGAGGCTCAACAATATTGCCTCTCACATGGTCCAACACTCCTTGATCTTCTAAGGTTAGATCGAGAGACATCTTCCATCCATCATAGTCAAACTTCTCACGGAGCTTGTCTTCGGCAAGGAAGAGTGTTGAGGACCCCATAGTCCTTTTAGGATAGCCTTGCCAATCTTCTCTTTGGTGATTTCTCTTGCTCTTGCTTGGGCTTTGTTTTCACCTTAGCTCTGATACCATGTTAATTTATGGTATGTTCTATGCTTAGGGCAGTTTACTTCTTTTCTTATTAGTATCCACAGATTAGCAATCACATGTACATTAAGTAAAGTGCAGATAGAACATTAAACGATCGACAGAAAACAAGCTAAGACAAGAGACACAAGATGTGGCGACTAACCAGGGACAAACCCCAATATGGGGAAGCCCTTTGATCTAATCTTCTTTTATCTTCAATAATTTAGTAGAGAGAAATAGTACATAAATCTGATTTACCTCAGCAGCAGAAAACCCTAGATCAGCCCTCAACTAGGGCAGACAATATTATGCAAACCGACCGTCGGATCGGCTTGATTCCTTTACCAAATAATGTGGCCTTCAGAGGAGAGTTAGTTCCACCTATAGTGCAGTTCTGAGAGAGAGAAAGATGGTCAATGCTGGTCAAACTTCTGATCTGCAGTTGCAGCCCTAAATTCAGCATCCTTCCTTCCACACGTGTGAGAGAAGAGTCCCTTTCTGCGCAGTAGGAAAAGAGCCTCTTTTTTGTGCGGGAGAGAGAGATATGTGATGAGATGAGTGTGTGCAAATGAGGAAAAGACCTCCTGTATTTATATACAAATGTTGATGATTGAATAGATGCGACTGTCGGGCTTCTGAGCCTACATGAGTTGCTGGTCAGCTTGATAATTATTCAATAATCAAAATAAATTCATATCTCCATAAATACTTATCGAAGTCAGATGATCTTTAGATCAATCCTACACCTCTCGACGAGAGGAATCTAATAAAAATATTATTAGCCATGAATAAGATGACCCATATGGAGTTTGGCCCTAGTTGCCAATTTTAATAGAGTTGCTCATAAAGGCTATTGGTTGCTCATGACCCTCCTTATTTTTCTGAAGCAAGACACTTGCTATAGTATCCTCGGAAGCGAAAGAGAGGATCATAATTTACTTGAGTAATCAGGATTGACAAGCACATGAACTTTAGCTATAACATCTGTAATATGTTGAAATGCCCTTTTGCCTTCACACTTCCTAACGAATTTTGCATCTTTCTTTAACAAACTTTGTATGGGCTTGACAATATCAGCGTTAATTGCAATAAATCTTTTGAGTAAATTGATCTTCCCAAGGAAAGATTGAAGGGACTTAATATTATCTAGCAATGGGATTTACCAAATAGCCTCAACCCTCTCATGGTCTATTTGATACCATCTTTGTATACAATGTGACCAAGTAATTTCCATTCTGTTACTCCAAATATAGATTTCATAGGATTCAAGGATATGCCAAATTCTCGACATCTATCAGAAATTTGTCTAAGATGATTTATATGAGGTGTACCATCTTTTGAAAAAATGGTGAGATCATCTTGATATATCTGAATAATTTTACTGATTAGCCCCTTGAAAGCATAATCCATGGCCCTTTGAAAAGTATCCCCTACATTTGTGAACCCAAAAGGCATTCTGAGATACTCAAATGTTCCCCAAGGTGTGGTGAAGGTTGTCTTATCTCGGTCTTCTTCTTTAACCTAGACTTGATTACAACCAAAGAAACCATCCAATAATGACATCATACCAAAACCAGTTATCTTCTAAAGCATATTCTCCATGTTGGGTAAAGGATAATTATCTTTTTTACAGGCCAAATTAAGATTTTTGAAATCAACACAAAGCCTAATTGTACTATTTTTCTTTTCGACAACTACCAATTTAGAACACTGTGACGAATGTCATGTTTGTGTGATAATCCTAGTAGTGAGCATATTTTGTAACTCTTTATGAACTAATGGGGTTGACTAAGGATTAATTTGCCTAAGCTTTTGCTTGAATGGTTTAGCATCTTCATCCTTTAAGGGGATAGTGTGCTCCATAATGTCTTTCTTGTAGCCCTTAAGCTCATCATATCAAAAAGCTAAAACATCACAATATTCAATTAGCAAATCAATTAGATTTTAGTTCTCTTCTTCAGAAGTACCTTTACCAATTTTGACAACTTTTGGGTCTTCGGGGAAGCTGATATTCACTCAATAAATTCTCTAGGGTCAATTTCTTTTTCTTCATTCGTTTTTGTAGCATCGTTTCTATCAAAAAGGTATTCCATACAAACAATGTTTCTTGGGCTAGTATTTGTCATATTTCTACTACTAGAATTAGACGCCTCCTCCTTATAACATGCTTGAAAATATTCAAACTTTTCTAAGTGATTAGGGAAATAGACAATTTGCTTCTCATCATCGAATACCTGCCAATGTTCAATATTATTTGCAACTGAAAGCCTGAGGATTACTTCCATTTTGACCTTATCCTCTATCATATTATTAGCTACTTTAAAAGTAGATGCAACCACAACAAGTTCATCCGCTTGACTGTTTTTCTCTCTGGCAATCACTTGGAGATCATAGGCATCAAACAACACAATGGTGTCCCATACAACATTCCAGTATTTTTTGAGTTTATCGTTCCTACATGAAAAATTACTCCACTTGTTGAATGGTGAGATCAAAATCCCCTTTAACACTAAGTAATTTTCTCTTGAGCTCCTTAGCTAATTCAAGACCCAACAACAAGGCTTCATATTCAGCTTCATTATTAGTAGCTTCAAATTCCATTCGAAAGGAAAATTTAAACACATGACCCATAGGGGACACTAAAACAATCTCAACCCCTTTACCATGCTTAAAAATGGAACCGTCAAAATTCATGTACCAAATTTGACTCCTTGATTCATCGACCTTATGCTCTAATGGCATTATAAATTTGGAAAGACAACATAATTTCCCATGCTGGATTGTTCCATAATGAGCTCACCCTGAGGATCTTTGGGACAAGATACTTTCTCAACTTCAACAAACCCACTGCATGGAAAATAAGACAAAAGAGATTGATATTCTTTTTGGAATTTTCTAAGGAGCCTTGCAGTTTGCAAGACCTTGGACCTCTGGGAAGGAATCTTGACAATCTCAAAGATAGGTAAAGTGATTTTTGCACTGCTAATCCATCCCCCTAAATCAATATTCAAACTCAGATCTGGAACATGGGAAGTGATTTCTTTCATAATTTCAAAAACCTGTTCTTGAGATGGTTGTTCTCCATTCTTCTCATTTTCAGCGTTATTTATACTAAAAGGAATGAGAGTCTTAACATCACAACTATTCTTGATAACCTCTATCCTGTCCTCTAAAGGAAAATGATACTCTTTCCCTAACATATTAATTTGATCCTTTGTTATCATGAGATCACCATTTTAGATACCCTTTGCAATAGCAAAAGATTCTTCGTTATGGAAGCTTTGACAGGGCCTACAATAAGACAAAGGATGAGCAACAATATTTGTAGATTCAGGTGGAACGGGAGGTCTCTGCTTAGTTGGAGGATTCTTCTTTGGCCATGAATTATTATTACCTCTATTATTAGGTGTTTCTAAGTTGCATAATTTGAGCTTGAGACCTTTCCATTTCAATTAGCCTAGCCTACATGACATTCATTTCCCTGACATGTTCAATCTTCATTTCCTCAATCAATTGAGTTAATTCTTTAAAAGGATCATGCCCAACTTCCTTGACTTCTTTTCCATTAGATTTAACTGGACCTCCTTGAAAACCAAGAATTTCATACTTTCCAAATGCTTTCTTGTCCTTTTCCAACTCTTCAACTAAAGTTTGAACTCTCTTTAAATCAGTTGGGGCTTAGAACGTCTTAATTCATAATAAGTATCCACAACAAATGCATCCAAATAATGCTCTAACGAAGATTTATCAGTTGGTTTATAATCTTGATTCATTTCTATGACAATGACATTAAACTTATTGAATTCTTCAACATTCTCATTTTCATTTTTCTTTATATCGCTGATGATTCTAAGAAAATATCTTCCTTCTAGTTTGTCCCCAAACATATCTTTGAAAGCATTTGATGATGGCTTGTAGAGAATCAAAGGAGTTATTGGTCCAATCCAAGAACCAATCCATGGGATCATTTTCGAAACAGAGAACAAACAACTTCATTTTGAAATCCTCATGGTTATATGTAGCTTGGCTAGCATGCTTTACCAAGAAAGTCATCGATGTGAAAATTCCATCTATCATAGCATCTGGAAATTATTTTGTTAATTGTTAATTTATTTAACAATTTATCTACTATGGAAAATATCAAATAATTCACACTTTGATTTTCACAAATAAACTATGGAAGAAAAATAGCGCTGGAAAATGAGAGAATACTAGTGCACACATAAAAATTAACACAATATTTTGGACAAATGTCCTGAGAAAAACCCATCTTGGGAAAACCAGTGCAACAATTATGGGTTTTAATTATTATACAACAATCAATTCGAAGTACAATGTAGTTGCACAAACTAGAAATCCACTACAGGAAAAACTATCCTCAAAAATTAGTGAGACAAATTTTGTTTCACTCGACACTGATCCATCTCTAAAACTAGCTCTTATGGGCTCCACAAAACCCGTACGTTAGCCTTTGTGTCAACCCTGCGCAGGCACTAGAACACTCTACCTAGAACTGCAACTAATCAAGCCATCTACCCAATCACACCTTTGAGAATGACTCGCTAATATCTTCTGGAAATCTTCCCGGCGTCCAGCAACTAAATCGACCCTCTATCTGGCTAAAATCAAAATTTGTCACTAAAGCTTCTGCGCTGCCTCTGCACAACCTCACTGAGGAATGTCGGCCTCTTGTAGCTAACTCTCCGGATCTGGAAAGACATCGATCCAGACTCACTGTTGCTGCTCTTTGGAAATCAAACTGCCAAAGAAATCGAACCCCACAAGTGTCTTCTCCTTCTACCCATCTACATTTTCTTATAATCTTGTGTTGGAGCACCAACGACTAAGATTAAAACATAATCAAGCGCCCAAAACATTTCCCAGTTGATCCGTGTGAGTTTCTAGAGAATTCTCACCTTATCTCAATTAATTCTAATTAATTAACCATACTCCCTAAGTTTAGACTTAGGAAAGATTTAAAAATAGATTAATAATCTAATTGAGCCATCTCTAGGTGGAATTTCCAGAAACGATTTATGGGTTTTGGAGATCTCATGTGTTTGAGTCTCTCCACAAAGTTTCGAGACTAGAACACCTCTAATGCTACAAAAAAATAACACTCCCTCTTAGTGATGAAGGTGTTCTAGTGTTGCACCACTGCTACCTTATCTCTGTATCACCCCTCTACCACACTGCTGATGTTTGGCCCCACCAACCACTACGCAACTATGATTTTGCATTCATGCTACTGCTGACACTACCATGTTGATTCCAACTCTACCTCTGCACTGCAACTCCCTCTCTTCTATTGTTGTTGCAACTGCAACAACTACAACTTAGAAGCATCCAAAATACTGAATGAATTGTGTTCAGTATGATGCATCTAACTCCTGAGCATCTGACTGCTACTAGCCACTGCATTGTCCACCAAGGAATTTGTGTTGTTGGCGACTCTATACTATGCCACTTTGCACTACTACCAACTCTACACTGCACTCCCCAACACCTGACTACTACTAGTCTGCAACTATCACTCTGGAATCTAACTGCATCTCTAACACTGATCCATTCTACCACTGAATATTGTGGGCCCTCGTATCCAGGTGATGATCCATGAGGTGGACTCCTCAATAGACCCTGCCCAAGCTTTGCAATCTCTAGGACTACAACTCCAAGTCACCCCACCACTCTCCTAGCAGTATGGCTACAAACATGGAAAACTCTTCCTCCAACTTAGAGGACAAGTTGTCGATCTCAGTGAACACTGATGCCTAGTCTTGCTTCTCCAACTTGTCCTTCTTCCTAAGAGGACACTGTGTGATGTAGTGACCGAACTCACCACATCTAAAGCAATCAAACTTTGATAGGTTCTTCTTATTCTTGTTTTGGTGCCCCTTCCCCTGACTGGGACCTTTAGATGCTAGGGCAACATTCTCCTCCCCACTCTTTGATCATTCGCTGATGTTTTCGTCGATGGTACTCTTCAACAGAGCCCTCCTCAATTCCTCTTGTTGTAGATCGAACCACATCCTGTCCCACTTTGGCAAGGTATCCTTGGCAAGGTATCTCTACCCAAAATAAGGGCATCCTAGCCTTCCAAATGACAGAGTTGGAGGCTCCCTCCAACTTGTCCTAATCTTTGAGCCCTGTTGTGGCCATACCTGAATCTGTTGGAAACTCCCTCTTTCCCTCTACTTGGCTACTAGATCCGCTATACGCACTCCCTTCTGGAGTGAGGAAATATGCACTCAACCACTGCCACTCTTCCAGGAAATATCAAACTTCTGAAACTCAAAGTCCCCTTAGATAAATTTTCCCTTGTGTGTGCTTTTCTCTTCCACCCGACGCTAATTCTACTGTTGCAAAACCCTCTATGTCCAACCAAGGAATCTGCTCAACGAAAATCTGAGTTGTTGCTCCCTCTGACTGATGGAATCAGTATTCTGGGAAAATCTACTTTTCTGCCAAACTGCAATTGAAAATCGAACCCTTGCCCAACAATTCGATCTACTTGTCAAGGTACTACGCAACCTCTGAGAATTTCAGCCCGCTGCTCCCTCTGAACAGTGAAATTATCTTCTCTGTTTATGAGCTTCCTAAGCTGATCACTTACACTCTGATACCATGTGAGAGTTTCATCTATTAAAACAACTAGAAATTATTTTCCTAACTATTAATTTATTTTCTACGGAAAATATCAAATAATTCGCACTGTAATTTTTACAAATAAATTGCAGAAGAAAAATAGCGCTGGAAACTAATTAAATACTAGCACAAACACAAAAGTAAACACAATTATTTTTGGACAAATGTCCCCAGAAAAACCCAACTTGGGAAAACCAATGCAACAACTGAGTGTTTTAATTATTATGCAGCAGTGAATATTGAGTACAATCTCGATGCACAATCTAGCAAATCCACTACAGGAAAAACTGGCCACAAAAATTAGTGAGACATTTTGTCTCACCCGACACTGATCCAACTCTAAAACGGGATCTAAATGGGCTCCACGAAACCCCTGCGTCAACCCTGTCCAAGCACTAAAACGCTCTGCCTAGAACTACAACTGATCACGCCATCTACCAAATATAGCCTCTGAGAATGACTCACTGATACCTTACGAAAACCTTCCCAACATCCAACAACTGAATTGACCCTCTGTCTAGCGAAATCAAACTCTGCCTCCAAATCTTTTGTGCTGCCTCTGCATAGCCTCACTAAGGAAACTCGGCCTCCTGTAGCTGACTCTCCAGATCTGGAAAGACATTCCTCTAGACTCACTATCCCGGCCCCTCTCTATCTTTGCTTCCTTCTTTGGCTTTCCAGCGAATGCCAGTTTTGGTTGACAGTGGGGCGACCCACAACTTCATCGATGCACAGATGGTTAAGCGGATATTCTTAGTATTTCCAACAATATTAACCTGCAAGACATCTTATCTTCAACTACCTTAACCAATGATGATAATATCGGCGAGATATCGCCGATAATCGAAAATATCGCCGAGAAAATATCGCGATATTTTGGCTCCCGAAAATATCGCGATATTTCATAGATATCACCGATATCTTGACAAAATAGCGTACGACGATAGAAAATATCGTCGGGCAAGCTAGGCCGTGGCTAGAAAAAGGAAATTTGTCTTTTTCTTTTTTCATTTTTGTTTTTGAATGTTGGAGAAGGAAGGGGAAGAGTTTTGTGGTGGTTGTCAAGGAGGATTGAGGATCAAACAATGATTATCACCACCAACTAAGATTTTTTGTGGATCAAAGATTGAAGAACAGTGAGAGAAACTTCATTTCTTCCATTAACAAGTGTGTTCTTCAAAACCCTTATGTTAATGATTTTTTCATAGATTTAGGATTATGCTTGCTTGCCTCTTTGCCTACCAACATTTTGTTTCTTTGTTTTTTTTCATTTGCTATGATTTTCATGCCCATGAGCCAGTGCAAGGGTTTTCTCCATATTTGAAAAGCAAGCTTCATTTTTTTTTCAACTTTCTTATGCACCCTCTTATTGCCATTTTTCATTCACATTGCAAAATGCAAATAATGTAGTTATTTCTATTAAATGAGGTGGTTATTACTTATTATTTTTTGTGTCAGGGGTTTAATGCCAAATTTATTTTTTTTTGTGCCCTAGGTTTGAATTAGTTCACCACAAATGTCAAATGTGCCAAAAGCCTTGGACCCATTTTGGGAGTATGGGGAGGCCGTTGGTGGGGCAAATCGGGCATATATATCATGCAAATTGTGTGGGACAAAGATGTCAGGAGGGGTCACGCGATTGAAATACCATCTGGACCATCTAGCTAGACTTCCTGCACATGATGCAGATGTAATGCCTTGTATGGTTTCTAGTGCAAAGGTTATACAAAAATCTCTTGAAGCAATTGTTGAAAAAGACAGAAAGAAAGCTGCTAGGGAGAGGCCACTGGTCTCAGATAGATAGCTGCTAGGTTTATTTGTTTCGCTACATATAATTTTATAAGTCATGATGATGAAATACTTTTAAAGTTTTATATATTTGATGTTATTTTGTTTGAATCCTTGATTGGACAATTATCAAAGATCAACAGGGTTTGGTATCGCCTTTGAAGTTTGATGTATCATTTCTATTTGACATCATATATATCAGTGCTTTCTTCATATTTATGTGCCCATGTGTTTAGTTCATGTTGTTATTTCTTTATATGCTTAAAAATCTGAACAAAAAAACAAAAAAATGAATATATTATGCATTTTTTATGCTTGTCGATATTTGCCGATAAGATTTTTTCTAGACACTCACCGATATTTTTCCGATACCGATATTTTCAACACTAATCTTAACTATGTCACCTAAATTCGCGAATAAACTGGAGTTACCATAACCTTCTCCTTGGCAGTTTTCGAGTAGAAGTTTGGGTTGGTATGCTCTTCGTGTTGAATTTTAGACATATTTGTTAGTTTTTGTTGCACACAAAGAAAAAAAGATGGCGTACTCATGGTTGGCTTCCTTTGTATGCAAACAACAGTTTGTAAACAGTATTTGTGGTCTCCAATTGCACTTCCTACATACTGACAAGGTGTCGCCTTGCGAGGAATAAGGTGCTATTACGAAAGTATTTATTTTACTATAATTTTGTTTTATGTAATGATTGTTGATGTCAAGTACAGTCAACCAAACAATGTTGTTGTTGTATTGTCACTCCACAAACCTAACGCTAAAGGCGTTGATATTAAAGTATTTCTTTTACTGTAATTCTGATTAATGTAATTATTGTTGATGCCAAGAACACTCAATGAAACAATGTTGTTTTATATGATAAGTTTGTGAGTCAGCTTTGCTATATTGTCACTCCATAAATCTAACACCAAATCCTTGGTCCAAGGACCTAAAGCCTCTACAAGTTTTGGGAAACCCTTGATTGAAGGGCATGTACATTCTATGCAAACAAGATTTACTTCATCTAGGAATAAAAATGTTTTTGACAATCTATTTATTCCATTACCTACCCAACCATAAGTGAGGTCCCTAAGGTTTCCCAACAATCATACCATTTCCGGCTAACATAACAATTCAAACCAAGCCAAAATGAACAGAGTATTCTCCTCACTCTATTTGAAATGTAGGTGTATGTTTTTGGGTGCCTCCCTGTGCATAGACTAGACCTCCTTGAGGCTAACCAGGTTTGAAGTTTATTTTTTTTGGCATCTCTTTCTATTCCTTTGAGTTTCCTCTTAATGTCTAACAAGAAAAGCAGAAAAAGTTGTATGACTATGAGTCACCACATATCAACTTTCTTGTTTAATATTTTCCTATAACTAAAATAAATTGTACTACTTATCTAGCAATTAATGAGTCACTTTTGTGGAACCTGATTACATTCCTTTGTCACATGCAAAGGCATCCCATTGTATGATCTTCCACGCTGCCCATACCTGATAGGATGCATGATTTCTTTATCCATCATAACATTTTACATTATAATTGACACTTTTGTAATTCCCAGACACTGATGTTGAAAGACTAGTTTACCTAATAATTCTAGTTGTGCCAAATTTGAGTCATCAAGACTATTTTCTACCTAGAGTAATACGAGCCCACAAAAAAATGAGGAATTTGGAGAGCTAACTGTGAAAATTCCTAGATATAACAATCTCAGGAATCCTACTGCAACCAAATGAATCTACTTCACCTAGATTGCAAATTATGTTACAAGCTTATTTCACATTTCTTCTTGAAACATTGAAGTAAAATACTGAAGCAACCTACACCAATTAAATATGATTATGAAACATAGAAACTGAGCAAGGAAAATAGAAACACATAGGACAATTATTTTTGGACAATAGTCCCCGAAAAAACCCAATGCGGGAAAACCGATGCAGCAGCTCTGAGGGATTATTATTATTAAGCGGTAGAAAATTCTAAATACATCACTGAATAGTGAATACCTCACAGGGTGATTCAGTTAAAGAGAGAAATATTGGTAGAAGCTTTGTCATTTTATCTCGAACAATCACTAAGAAATCATGGCTGATCCAACCCCAAACTGACTGCCCCCGGCGTTTTTGGCTGCCTCTGCATCAGCCCAACGCCAAGCTCTTTGGGTACTGCGTCACTTCTCTGGCTGGTCTATCTACTACCTAGGAGATTCGATTTCCCTCTGCGCTACTTCTGCATGGCCCTTCTGGCCCTGCGTCAGCCTTTGCGTCAAGGCTTCTGAATCACTCACTGCCTATCTCTACTGATGCATCATCAACTGAGAATCTCTCTCTCCGGAAGCTGTTATCCCTGCCCCTCAACCACAAGAGATCTCTTCAATCGCTTTTTCCTCCTAAGAACTTCTCACTTCAGAAAATCGTTTTTTTCTATCTCTCTATGTGTCTTCCAAATAACCCTCAAGCCCCTTCTTATACCTTCCTGTTGGATAACCAACGGCCTAGATTAAAACATAATCAAAGGCTCAAATTGTTTTGGCTTGATCCGTGGCTTTTTCTAGAATTTTCACGCGGATTAGATTAATACCCATTAATATTTTAATTTTCCTAAGTTTAAACTTGGAAAAGCCATTAAAAATATTAATTATTTTAATAAAATCATTTCTGAGTGGAATTTCCAAAAACGCTTTCGAGGTTCTTTGGAATGCATCTGCCCAAGCCTCCCTATAAAAATTGAGTCCTAGAGCACGTCCAATGCTACCCCAAATCAACACTAACTCATTTGAGTTCCCTATACTAGCATTAAATAATAACATGGAGTACAAAATCATATCATAATTGGAGATTGAATATGCAAACAGATCTTCCGCTTTTCATTGATCCAGCCAAAATAAAACTCTTCTCACACAAGCTTCAGTAAATGTAACTTAGTCCTAACAAAGCCTACTAAGTATAGACATATCATCTAAGATAAGGTAGTAGTTTCTAGTTAATGTCCACAAATAGCTATGGAAGGGTAAATTATCTTCATTGTTTTATGGAGATAAGGGAATTGATCAAAGGCCAAGCCCTCTTTTCAAATAACTATATAATACTCTGTTTTCTTCATGTAGTTTTGTGTTTGGCATAGAGCAGTTCATCTGTTGGGTGTGGCACCTAAAGTTAAATATTGTTCGAGGGTCCTACAAAATAAATCCAACCTAATAATCCTAACAAGACTAGGTCAAGGATGGAAGTTGAGTGTAAAGCAAGCAAAATGGTTCATAGGGCCCACAGATCAATCCTAAGGCTGTCTAGGCCAATGGGGTCTCAAATAAGTTCCTGGAACACACCTTGAGCTCACTAAACACTTAGTTCTTACATTATTAGCAACACCATTCATATGATGCTTATGTGATATTTAAGGAAAACACTAAATTTACTTCTCAATATATATATCCAAGGGGTTTGTTACAAGTGGTATCAGAGCTCCCAGGTTCAACACTTGGACACAATGGACTCTATCACCTGAAGAATGAGGGCCTAATCCCTTGTGTGTCCACAACTTATAAAGTAATGTTGAAATCCTAGATAAGGAACAACTAGCATTTGGTCCTCTTCAAGAGGCTAACTAATCAACAGAGGATCATAACTATAACGAGGTTTGAAATATGCCATACCAATGGACATGTGGTATGATGTGTTCAACCAATATTCTACTAGATGCAACCATTAATCCTAAATATCGATGTTCAGCAGCATAATTTTATAGGCATCCTTCCAAACAATTGTCAAAAGTTACAGTCTGTCCATTGGTTAAGGATGAAATTAGTGGTTGGAGCTTATGTGATGCCTACTAGTGTCCACCCCTATTCCCACCTTAGAGAGTTCCATGACCATCACAATGTCCATGCTTAGCTTGGACTCCGTATGTTTTCAGTTCTATTCTTTGACTGGTTTCACGTGAGAAATAAAAAAAAATTACATCTGTTTTTAAACCTTTCTAAGAGAACCTGTTCCTGATGTGGGTAGCATAATGAGAAGAATGGCTTTATCCGAGGACCTGTACCTTGAAATTGGAGTTAGTAATCATGTAGATTTGATTTTCAGATAGAATGATATCACCTGGAACTGAATAATTGTTGTCTGACCTTCTTTCTAGGTGTCTGCGTTATGGAACTATCTTTTCTTTTCATCCTGGTCTGTTATGGATACGGTGGAAATATGATGTAATAATGATAATGAGTTTGCCACCATGTTGTTGATACCCTTCTTACATTAAATCTCAATGTTATACACTTGCAACTTGTTGATGATCTGTCTTTTTCCTTAATGAAATGTTTCTCCAACAGACACTTCTTATAACTTTTCTATGGCATGCATTTTCTGGAATGAATGCGTGATGTCTTTTGTGTATTAGTGACCTTCCTATTTCTAAAGCAATAGACTGGTTTTTTTATGATCACAGCTATAATGCTAATGCAAAAAGCATCATATATGATAATGAGGTGACTAGATGTCACTATATTTTTCCTATAGATTGTGACTTCTTCTGCCTCTGACCAACTAAACTGTGACCTCTTGGTTAGATCTGTAAAACGATGCCATGAGATCCCAAAATCCTTTGAAAAACTTCATACAGAAGTTGCGGAGCTCATTGGATCCTCTTAATGACTTCAAATTCTTTGGAGAAGGACAATTCATAAATTGCTTGAATTTTAGCATGGACCATGTCCAGTAGTATTCAATGACTCTTTCAATCCTTAAACAATCTGTACCTATAGGAAGAACAATTACTGACTTGGGTTCTGGTTCTGGTTTAATAATTGGTTCTTTCCCCCTCTCAGGGGGCATTCCATGTAGTATATTTTGAAATACGTCTAAAAGGGAATCAATTAATTGCACCTAATTTTGTCTCTGTGTCCAGTAGCCCAGCCTTCACCTGCCAGCCTTCCATTGAGTTAGACCAAACTCTTTGGAATTTAAAGCGGCAAACCTTCTTTCTATATCCACTATCGTTGTATCACATGCATTACCAAGCTAAGCATCTTCACATTGGGGCTCTCACTCAGTCTTTCAGGCAAACCTTTGATTGCAACACTTTCATTAGCCTTAGTTGTGGTTTACAGTCCAACAATGAGCAACTCCAGGGTAATCTTAGGTAGAGTAAACTTGTCAATTTCAGTGTTTGCAAGTGGTGCCCTAACCCCTGAATTCCATTAAATGTCCTTAAAGAGACATGCTCCAGTTATCTCCCCCTTTGATCCATGACCTTAAGTGTGACCTTGGATGTTTCTTCCATTGGTCTAGATAACATGCTTCTAGCCAAATTAGATGGAAGTGCATACGATTCTTGAGATTCCAAGTATTGAAGAGCTTTCAATCTGTCAATCTGATCAAGAGGCAAAGAACACCATACACTGATTTTCTGTCTAGCTTATTGACCATGCCCTTCCACAATGACCCAAATGTGATTGATTTTCTTTTTGAAGGAGAATGCTCAATTGGATTCTTATTTCTCGTGTGCTGGAAACTTTTTTCCATCTAGAAACTCAAAATGCACAGGCATTTCTTAGAAGCTGGATATGCAAAACCCAAACAACAACTCATCTTCTCCCAATCTTACAATAGAATGCTAACAGCTCCTCTCAAGCTCATGAAGAAAAACAAACAAATAGCAAGCCCTAGCTATTGCAACCATTTCTCAAATTGCTCTAGTTCTCATTCAACAAGCTAATAATGTTATGAAATGATATCCATATATCTTATTTTAGAAGGAAGAGAATGAGTCAATCACAAGTAAGGTAAAACCATAACCCTAGACTAGGTCCACAAGTGTAGAAGGATCCACAAGTGCAACACTTTACATGTGCTAAGTAGGTAGGTTGATAGTCACAAATGCCAACTCAATGGCATGGCAACCGTATTATAATAAGCTAATGGTCGACCACTAAGTTGAATGACCTAGAGCATCGGAAATCCTAGCCGCTAGAGCAATTGTGCATGCTTCACTCGTATCTACTTTTCCAATTGTAGTTATGGAATAGGAAACAAAGGGAGATAGAACAACAAAAGGGAATAACAACAAATATTTTTTGAACAACAAAAGGTAATGCTCCTAGCCGCCAGAGCAATTGTACATGCTTCACTCGTATCTACTTTTCCATTTGTAGTTGTGGAATAGTTAACAAAGGGAGATATAACAACAAAAGGGAATAACAACATATATTTTTTGAACAACAAAAGGTAATGCTCCTGTAAAAAAATTCACCTTTAAGTAGTGAGAAAACACAAGGTTAGAGATACGCAATCAATTATAGTTGGAAGAAACCTTCATTTGCTGTAAGAACAAGATAACACACTCATTGTAATTTGCTGTCCATGTATAGAGAAATTCAGTCCGATGGGAACTTACAAATTTTTATGTGAAAGAGAGCTTACAGCTAGCCTTGGTATGAAACAATGTTGCAATTATTGACTGAAACACATGCCCTAGGTTGTCAAAATTAGGGTTTTTGTAGTTTTAACATTACGCCTTAGATTAGAAATGGATGCTGAGTTGAATGTAGTAAACTGATTTAGCTTCATTGAATATACCTCCCAGATTGGGTAGGTGCATGCTTGCTAAATCATGATATGAGAAGCATTTGTCAAACAAAATGCTTTTATGAGATCAAATACCATTGTTGAATATGTTAAACAAATTTCGTTTGTAAATTCTGCATTGTAGGCCTTTATTGATAAGATATGAGGATAACACACCTTCTCGGGCTTTGATTTTAATTTTATATATATTTGCCTTACATAATAATAAATATCCAGTATGAAGGTTCTATTTGCAAAAAAAAAAAAAAATAGGTACTGCCTTCGCTTCCTTGTTTACTTCTCACAAAGGGTTGTATGTTTCTATGCCTATCTTGTACAGATATATTTTTTATGCTTTACGTACATAACATAAAATTCTGTGTAAAAATCCCCAATAAAATAAATTAGTCAAGACAGAAGCTATTTGCAAAACAAACATGGTATAATTTATTAATTATTATCCTGGTTTTAATAGTTGCAGATTGTATTCTCCTTGAAGTTATCAATAATGTTAGAATTACTGGATTTAGGTATTTGTATTATTGATTTCTTGGCAATTCCATCCTTAGTTGTCTTCCCATCAGGAAAAGTTGCAACCTAGATTGGCATTTAGAACTGAATAGATAGTTAGTTTTACATAATTCTACAATGTTATATTCTAGATTCCGCTAGTCCCCATTTTAATTAGGCTCTATTTACATTATATTCATATTGTCAAGTATATATGTGCTTGGGTGTGGAAAACGGTCTGAGACAAGGTACCTAATAGTGGGAATGACATATATGCAGGTTGTCATATCTAGTGCTTTTCTCTACATTCGTGATGGCTTTGCTCCTGTGAAAAGGAGCACTTTTTTTCAGGTACTTGCAAACTCAATTTCAACTTTCATGTGTACTTTTATAATAAATAATTCCCCTTTATTTCTCATCAATGAACGTTTCTCTTCTTCTCATCTGACTGTTGACAACCCACTGCCTTCGATTTCAACAGGAAACTATTGTTACCATGGAAATTGTGGGTGCTATAATTGGAGCAGCAATAAATGAATGGATTAATGATTCCTATGGATGCAAGCTCGCAATAGCTATAGCTGATTTATTTTTTATTGTTGGAACAATTTCTATGGCTGCTCCCCCGGATCCATATGTTCTCATAGTTGGCAGGTTGTTGGCGGGGCTAGGTTTTGGTATTGCATCACTTACTGCTCCTATTTATATTGCAGAAGCTTCACCTTCTAAAATAAAGGAAGCACTAGTGAGTACAAATACGCTCATGACTACTATGGGTCAGTGCCTATCATATATTGTGAATCTAACAATTACTGAGGTAAGAAGCCTTGTTATTGTTTGTCAAATTGTCTATTGATTTGTCATTGGCTGCACAAAGTAGCATGAAACAAGTGCCTTGAGAATTAGTGGGTATCCCTATCATTTATCGAACAAATTCTGTATCAAATATTCAGATCATAGTCTGCATTTCTCCTCTAGCTGCTGAAATATTTCTAAACCACATAATTTGCCTAGCCTAAATTCTTTGCAAATTTGCTTCATTTTCTCAGCTATGATTTAAGGGACACCTTGATGCTTGCATGTTTTTTGGAGTAAAGGCAGTGTTCATTGGAGGATACTTTAATCACTTGAATATGTTTTTTTGCTTTGTACGTGTCAGGGACATCACAGTGGATGCTAGGTGCGACAAGGTTACCAATCCTCTTACAACTTGTATTGATGTTGTTCTTGCCAGAATCTCCACACTGGTTCTTTATGAAGGTTTAGTTAGTCTGCATACAATTTCTGTTTTTAATCAAATGTAAAGACATTCCTTTAAATGGACCTACAACTTATTCATGTTTTATTTCAACACAGAAAAATCAAGTTAAGGGTGTTGCAGTTCTAGAACAGATATATGATGTGAAAATTCCAATAGCAGAATCCTATTGCAGCAACTGGAAATTATTATCCTAGTTGATAATTTTATTTAACAATTTATTTGTAGTTTGCTACAACAAATACTGAATAAATCACACTGTAACCTTCACAAATAAAAACTGCGGAAAATAAATAGTGCTAGAACTAAGAAAATACTAGCACACACATAAAATTTACATTGTTGTTTTTTGACAAAAGTCCCAGGAAAAATCCAATGCAGGAAAACCAGTGCAGCAGATGAGGGTTTTATTTTATTATGCAGCAGTGAAAATTTGAGAACCTCTATGAATGCCCAACTGGCAATCCAAACAACAAGAATATCTGGGCAAAATTATTGAAGGGAATTACCCTACTGCCACAAGCAATCCCGACACAACCTACCTTCAGAAAACTCGGTCTCCTGGACTTCTGCATTATCCTTTGCGTTGCTATGCGTAGTCTCTATGACGTCACACCTCCAACCAGTCTCTGATGAAGTCATTCTGCCTGCCTTTGCTGACGAAATCGTGTCTCCGGCACTCTGAAACTGAGAATGAATATTTCCTCAGCTAAATCGAACTGTCAATCTGAAGCAACTACGAAGTCCTCTACGCCACCTCACTGGGAATAACTCGGCCATCTTGTTGCTGCCTCTCCAGATATAGAAAACTTCCTCCAGACTCACTATCCCTACCCATCACTCATTGCTTCGATCTCTGGCTCTCCAACAGCGGACTGCGGCTACTGTGGAAATTGATCTGCAAAGGATATTGAATTTCAGGGGTTCTAAAGTGTGTTCTCCAAGTGCCCATCGACTTCCTCTTATAATCCACTATTGGAGCACCAACGACCAAGATTAAAACATAATCGATGGCTAAGATCATCTTGGAATCGATTTGTGTGAGTTTCTAGATGATTCTCACCTTGACTTAATTAATACTAATTAATTAACCAATTTTCCTAAGTTTAGACTTAGGAAAGTCACTTCTAGGTGGAATTTCCAAAAAGGATTTTTGAGTCTTGGAGACTTCATGTGTTCTAGCATCTCCACCAAATTTCGTGGCTAGAACCACTGTTGATAATATCGGTTATATATCGGCGATATTCGAAAATATCGCGATATTTTCGGGAAAACAATATATCGCCGAGAAAATATCTCGATATTTTTGGCAAAAAGATATATCGCCAAGAAAATATCTCAATATTTTTGGCAAAACGATATATCGCCGAGAAAATATCGCGATATTTTTTATTTTGAAAATATCATGATATTTTCAAAATATCGTGATATTTTGAAAATATTGCCTATGTTTAAAAATTTGAAAAATTTATTTCTTATGCTTGCCAATATTTGCTGATATTTTGCCAATATTTTCACCGATATTGTCGATAAGATGTTTTCTGGACCCTCGCCAATATTTTTTTGATACCGATATTATCAACACTGGCTAGAACACATCCGATGCTACAAAAACTTACATATGACCCTAATTCTCTGAGGATTGAGATCGAAAAGTTATCATATGTTGTTGAAAAAGACCTTAATGGGAGGGATTCCAGTGGAAATATATCATAAGAACTTAATGGGAGGTATTCCAGTGGAAATATATTATACCTAGACTTGTTCAAGTCCAAAGAAGTAAGATATGCTTTATTTACTGGAGTGGGTTTTCAGGTATACAGCTACAAAGACTTTGTATCTTATTCTTCAAGAATAATTGATGTGCATTGTAGTCATTTTTAATTATTTTGATCATGGCATGCATCATGAATGGATGCTAACTCAATGATAAAAGTTGTACTCACAGCAGGAAAAAACATGTAGGCACCCCATCTCCCCCAGGCTTATACCGCAGGTTGTCTTCTAGCTTATGTTCATAAGAAACAATATACTGAATTGGATTCAGAATATTTAAAGTAGCCAAGTTCTTATTGTGAACTACAAGATGGGAAGCGTAACCCATTTATGATTTACTATCATTTTTGTAGATGAAGATATACACAAACTGAAGGAAGAGCCTTACACAAAATCCCAACATTTGCTATGATAGAAAACAACTTAGATGTCAAAAATGACTAGCTTGTTGCTTTGTCTGATGATTAGCAATCATGCTTTCTTGGTTGGTGGCTTTTCCATATGCTACTCACTCGGCTCTCTCTATTATGCGGGGGGTTATCATGGCACTCTTTGATCTCACTAATCTAGTCTATCAAGGATTGGTTCAGCTCCTCAACAACTCAATTTCTCCTTTCCTACAGCTATCCTATTTTTCTGCTCCTCACCTTATGAATGGAGGTTAATGTTCTGCATGATTTCTACTTCCCTCACCTTCTCCTTCAGGTACCCCATTGACTTGGATAATATTGTATTAGTTTCCTCTAGTTTTCCAGTCTTCTCTTTCCATTATGAGATGTCATATTACACCCAACTTCTTTGTCTATAGCTGAGAAATTGGGGCAGTTGTTGCTCATTCTAAGGTACTTGGGAGGCTCCAAGATAGTCTTGAGGCTGATAATATTTGAGGATGTTTCTATTGACCTTGCTACCTCTATGAGTTTTTTGCTCGAGAATCTTAGGAATCTCACCAAAGGATATGAAGTGATTTCCTTCTTTCCCATGATTGTATATCTTATCTTTTTCAGTCTGTTCCTAGTTGTTTAGGTCTTGCATATTTTCTAGGCCCTTGTTTTTAGTGATCTCTCTGATCCTGTAGCCTTGTTTTCCCTCTTTTTTTAGAAGTTGATGTGACATTTGGTGTATGTCATCTATCCATCCTTATTTCTTCCCTTCGCTTCTATTTCTCTACCAATCTTATTCAAGCATCCTCGGACTAGTATTGGCATGAGGAAAGCATCCATCTGATCCTTTCTCTGTTGTTTCATATTTCTTTTAACAAGGATATGTGATGGTTACCTATGGATCACAAAGTCTTATTCCAGGACCCTCAATTATCCTACACCCAATGATTATGGAATTATTAACCCTTGAAGCACTACTAATGCTTCTACTTTGTTGTTGGCAGCTTCTCCCAAATCCCATGAGAATTCTTTTATTATTTTTACCCCTTGGGTCATAGTGACACCTCCTGCTCCTATTGTTCCCTGCTTCTCTTTTGCCCAATGTTCCACTGAGATTCCGAGATGGGGAAAATTATCAGATATAATGTTGGCGAAGTCTCTTTCTGTTAACTACGGGGATCTAGGGAACCCGATTCTTACAGTACAGATTAATGGGGTTGATATCCCAAATGTACTGGTAGACATGGGGGCAGCAATTAATGTCATAACTTCTGCAACTGTGATTACCTTAGGCTCGCAAAACCTCAAACCAACTCCCACTGTCCTAGAATTAGCAGATCAGTCTACTATAAGATCGGTAGGGAAGTCGGAAGATATAACTATTTCAGTAGGCTCATGGCAGTACCCTCTCAATATTTTGGTATTACATACCCAATCCCCAGCCAGTGGACATCCTTTGATTTTAGTAAGACCTTGGCTTGTGACCGCAGATGCTTGCATTGGGTGTCGGTCGAAATATATGTTAATATCCAATGGGGAAGTTACAAAGAAACTTATCCTTTATCCCCCTGCAGAACCAAGTTCACCAGATAAACTAGGATTTACCTTAACACAAAATTCTCTATCTGCAAGAGGGCTCGAACCCGAAAACGAAGAAATTAGACCAATTCTTACTATTGGTGAGGCCCTCTATTTTAAGGATGAAACAAAAAATGATGCCATTAGTACCTTTATCAACAACCCCAACTCCGTTTCTAATTCAAACCCACCAACTATTAGAATCTGTTATGAGCTGCAATGTTCAAGAAGCCATTGAACTAGAGAGTAAATTTGAAAAGGTTCCTGTAATTGTACCCCATAACAGTGTTCCTATAGAAATTGAACCAAGGAAGTCGTCGAACGTTAACCCTAACCTTTCACCTTCCCAGTCTGAATGGTTACTAAAAGTGCTTCGGGAACAAAAAGAAGCCTTTGCTTGGGAATATACAGACATAAAAGGAATCTCTGCTAATTTATGTACTCATCACATATACATTAAAGAAGAATGTCGACCTGTTTGGCAACCACAGAGAAGAATGAATCCTACTCTAAAAAACATTATCAAAGATGAATTACAGAACAGTCAATGGGTATCCCCACTAGTCATTGTTCCGAAAAAGAATGGCAAGTAGCATATTTGCGTTGATCACAGGAAATTAAATAAAGCAACTGAAAAGGATCATTTTCCCTTATCTTTTCTTGACCAGGTCTTTGATACATTAGCCAAAAAGAAGTTCTTCTCCTTTCTAGACTAATTTAGTGGGTGCAACCAAATCCAAATAGCTCGTAAAGATCAAGATATGTTAAAATTGGCAACTAGGGAAAATTCCATGCGGTTCATATTATTTGGCAGTTGATATTTTTCCTTGATTCCTCTCGTCGAGAGGTGTAGGATTGATCTAACGTTCATCCGATTCCGACATGTATTTATGGAGATATGAATTTATTTGTATAAACTTGACAATTTGTCAAGGTCAACCAACAAGATAAAGTGTGTGGCACACCCCCAGCTTTACCTCAAAGTTGCATATAAAGCAAGGAGACATTGTGCCTCATTTCATCATCATCTCAACACTCATCTTATCTCTCCTCATCTCATTGGGCCAACGAAGCAGCGACTTCTCTCACACGTGCAAGAGGAAGAACGCATTTTTCGTTTAGGGCAGTGTTGAATTTCTGGGCTGCATTGACCAAGTGCTAGGCTACTAAATGAAGCGTTGACCAAGGGCTGACTTGCGCATGCTGTTTGGTGTTGTATTGACCAGCATTGACCAAAGTGTTCACTAGCGTTGACTGATTAGGGCTTACCGCAGACTGTTGATCTTTGACTGTGGTTTTTACCGTTGACCAAGGGTTGTTTTGGGCTGCTGAAGTTTGTTGTTGAAGACCGAGTTCTTCAAGGTTGACTAGAGGTCAATCTGGGGTTGTTTGACTAGATTTGACTTTGTTGATTTAGGGTTTGTCGCTGTTGTCATAAAATTACAGATTTCTGAATTTGTACTATTTCTCTCTGCTGAACTATTGAAGATTAAAGAAGAATTGATCAAAGGGTTTCCCCACATTGGGTTTTGTCCTTGGCTAGCCGCCACATCTTGTGTCTCTTGTCTTGGCTTATTTTTTGTCGATCTATTAATGTTCTATCAACATTTTACTTTATGTTTATGTGATTGCTAAACAGTGGCTAATAAGAAGAAATCGAAGTAAACTGCAATGAACATAGAACATACCATAAATTAACATGGTATCAAAGCTGAGGTGAAGACAAAACCCAAGCAAGAGCAATCACCAAAGGCTGTTGAAGCAATTTCAAAGACTTCATGGGGTCCTCATCACACTTCCCAGCTAAAGACAAGCTCTGTGAGAAGTCTGAGTATCACGGATGGGAGATGTCTCTCGCTCTGACATTAGAAGAGCAGGAAGAACCGAACCATGTGAGAGGCAGAATCTTTGAGCCTCCATCAAATGCATCTACTACTGCTAGAAACAAATTGACCAGTGTAGAAGTCAAAGCAAAGAAGATCATCCGCGACTCTATCGATAAGCGCCTGGTGGCCTACATTTCCGAACTAACCACCTCCAATGAAAACTACGATAGACTAGTAAGCCTATTGAAAGTTAGTGATACAAATCAAGTTTTGTTCCTTAGAAATAAGCTAAAGGAAATTAAAAAGGGCAAAGATGAGAGTATGCAAGCCTACTTCTTAAGGATCACCGAGATCAAGAATGATCTCCTATCAATTGGGGAAGTCACTCCCGACAGGGAACTGACCATCACAACTCTCGGAGGGCTCCTAGCTGAATGGTATATATTCAAAACCACTCTTCTCAACAATAATGTAATCCCAAGATTTGAGGAACTGATGGCGAGATGCATTCAAGAAGAAACAAGGATGGAAGAGCAGGAAATGCCTGCACTTAGAGGCAATCCCGTTGCATTCTCCTCTCATTCTAAAAGGAGAAATAACTCTGGGGCAAGATCTAAGGGAAAGGTCGAATGGAAAGGTGGAAGGATAGGTAGATGTTACATTTGCAACAAAATTGGCCACTGTGCGAGAGAGTGCCCTGATATAAAGGACACATCTCATGACGATGATTAAAATCACTACCGAGGCAATTCCCACAACAATCAAAGGAAGGGCAGGTTCAATGGTAAAGGAAAAAGGAATGACGGAAATCAGGGAAATGGTCAACCCTTTAAGAAGGCAAGAAACTCCAGGTATGAATCTAACGTTGTTAATAATAAGAAAGATGAATATTATGTACCAGTGGCCCTCTCTACTAGTGTTCCCCCGGACTCGTTGGGAAATTGGCTTATTGATAGTGGTGCCTCAAGGCACTTCACTAGTTACAAAGAAGCTCTCTCTAATCTGATAGAGAAGGAGACAAACCTGCAAATTGTTCCTAGGGACAACTGCAAATATCCCGTGAAAGGCGTAGGGAATGTCTCTCTATAATTGAATCAGGGTAATACATTTCATTTGCAAGAAGTCCTATATGTACCTGATCTAAAAAAGAACCTAGTGTCCCTTTCGGTAATGGAAGACAAAGGCTACAAGGTGGCCTTCATCGATGGCAAGGTATGTGTATGGAAAAAGAATTTCAAAGATGCTTTCTCTCTTGTGTTTAGGGTTGACTCTTTATATCATGTCGGAGGAAGTTCGTTGGGTGTCATGACTTGTGACACATCTCTTCAATCCAAACCATGGCACCCGAGGTTTGCCCACCTTCATTAGAAAACTCTACCCGATGTAAGACAAATGGTGACCGAGATGCCTGAGTTTAAATTAGAGCAAGAAGGTGTATGCCCTGGATGTGCCGAGGGAAAGCTCAAAAGGGGACCATTCCCCTCAAGCCATAGCAAGACCTCTGATATATTGCATTTGGTTCACTCCAACATATCTAGTATGATGCCTGTGAATTCCTTGGGAGGATATTTATATTACCTCACTTTTACAGATGATTATTCTTGCAAGACATGGATATACTTTTTGAAAAAGAAGGATAAAGTGTTCTCTTGGTTTCATTACTTCAAAGCCTTGATCAATAATCAAACCGAAAAGAAGATCAAGATCTTAAGGACTGATAATGGAACTGAGTATGAATCCAATGAGTTCCATGACTTTTGCAAAGAGGCTGGCATTAAGAGGGAGACTACAACACCATATACTCCTGAGCAGATTGGTGTGGCAAAAAGGAAGAATCGTACGAATGTGGAAGCTGTCTGTGGTATGCTACATGATCAAAGGATTCCGAAGTTTCTATGGGCAGAAGCTGCGAATACCCTCGTATATGTGCAAAACCAATGCCCTCATCAAGCATTGGGTTCCAAGACTCCCGAAGAAATGTTCACTAGTAAGAAACCTGTGTATCTCATTTTAAAATTTTTGGAAGTCCTTTATATTTTCATGTGCCGAGGGAGACTACAGCACCATATACTCCTAAGCAGAATGGTGTGGCAGAAAGGAAGAATCGTACAATTGTGGACGTTGTCTGTGCTATGCTACATGATCAAAGGCTTCTGAAGTTTCTATGGGCAGAAGCTGCGAATACCCTCGTATATGTGCAAAACCAATGTCCTCATCAAGCATTGGGTTCCAAGACTCCCGAAGAAATGTTCACTGGTAAGAAACTTGATGTATCTCATTTTAGAATTTTTGGAAGTCCTTTATATTTTCATGTGCCGAAAGAGAAAAGGAATAAATTGGGTGCATCTGGAAAGAAAGGAATCTTCGTGAGCTATAGCGAAAATACTAAGGGCTATAGAATCTATGTGGTTGGTCAAAGGGATGTCGAGATTAGCCATGATGTCACCTTTGATGAAGATATGGCTCTTAGCAATGTTGACAATCTTCCTATACTGAGGAAATCTGGAGAAGCTGACACCAAGAAACCAAGGGAAAAGGAAGATGAACGATGCCCGATGTAGAAGAACCTATGGATCCTATTGATCCCCCTCCACAAGAACCTTCCTCTTCTAGGAAGAGGTCTTCATGGCTCAGGGGGGCACTTGATGATGCCAAAGGACACATTGCACCCAGAGGGACTTTCCGTGAAAGTAAGAAGTCAGCCATGTATCAGGGATACTTGACCATCATGAGCACGATCATTCAAAATAAGCCTTCATCATTCGCAAAAGCTATCAAGCATCAAGTAAGGAAGGATGCTATGACTGAGGAATATGAGTCCATCATGAAGAACGATGTCTGGGATGTGGTCCCCAGACCCTAGGGGAAAGCATTTGTCACTTCAAAATGGCTTTACAAGATAAAGCATGGCGCTGATGGAAGTGTTGAAAAGTATAAGGCTCGTTTTGTTGCTCGTGGCTTCTCTCAGAAGGAAGGTATAGGATATGACGACATATTTGCACCTGTTGCCCGATATACCATCATCTGCTCAATCATAGCCCTTGTTGTTTCACAAGGATGGAACCTACATCAGATGGATGTCAAGACCGTGTTCTTGCATGGTTCAATCAAAGAGGAATTTTATGTGGCACAACCCGAAGGATTTGAGATTCATGATCGAGAATCTCACATGTCCAGGTTGAAGAAAGCCCTCTATGGGTTGAAGAAAGCACCCCGAGCGTACTGTGAGAGGATCGATAGCTACTTGATGAAGCTGGGATTCACTAGGAGTGAAGCCGACCCTAACCTTTACTTTAAGGTTGAAGATGACAAACCTCTCATACTAGTGTTGTACGTTGACGACCTCTTTCTGACATGTGCAGACCCTCTCATTCACAAATGTAAGAGGGAGTTGGCTTCTGAGTTTGAGATGGACCTGTGACTGATGAACTATTTCCTAGGACTAGAAGTCTGGCAGAAGCCAGGGGAGATTTTCCTTTCTCAAGGTAAATATGTGGTGAAGATATTGGAGAGATTCAGTATGGTGGACTGCGAGCCCATGACTACCCCGATGGAGCTTGACTTCTAGAAGTTAAGGGGTAGTGTTGCCAGACCTATTCTACAAAATGCTATCGAGTATCGTCAACTCATCAGAGCATTGATGTTATTGGTGAACTCTTGTCCGGATATATGCTTTGCAGTCAACACATTGAGCCAACATATGGTGGAGCCTCACCACACACATTGGATTGGTGCCAAGAATCTCTTAAGATACTTTCGTGGCACAATCACTCATGGGTTGCGATACACTGTCAGAGATGTGAGATTACATGGATATACCGATGTTGATTGGGCAGACAGAGTGGTGGACTGAAAGAGTGCTTCCGAATGTTGTTTCTCTTTGGGATCTACCTCGATATCCTAGATGAGCAGGAAGTAGAAGTCGATAGCTTTGAGCACCACTGAGGCAAAGTACATTGCTGCGAGTATGGCCTCTTGTGAGGCGATCTGGTTGCGGAAGCTCTTCAGTGAGCTGTTCAGATTTACATTAGATACTATCGTGATCCTGTGTGACAAACAGAGCGGGATTCGTTATCGATATCAGGTAACACTATATCCATGATATGGTGCAAAGGGGAGCAATAAGGCTCCAACATATCGGTACAAATGAGTAGGTCACCGACATTCTGACAAAGCCCCTGGGAAAGCTCAAATTCTTGACTTTTCGAGAGCGACTTGGTGTCATTGAGAGACCCTCTTATGAGGGTAGTGTATGATGCATACATTGAGCTCTAGGAGCTCCGAGGGGCTTGGGGTATTTCTTGGAGCGACATGCGACCACAAGGCGACTCACCCTCCCCTAGTGGTGCGCTATGTACAGGGTGAAAGGTTCAACCTTCCCCTGTGATACCCCATGGCGACTTAGGAACAAAATTATTAGTTCTCTTGTCAAGGCATCCTACCCATGTAGT
>APFE031201434.1:0-26223 GCA_000404065.3 Pinus taeda | reverse complement strand
TATTCAACCCCTTTCTTCTTTCCCTCCACCTCGAGAGTAATCCTCTCCAAAATCTGATCCAGAAACCCCTGAGGTTCCGTGGAGTTATTTATTATTCCCTTTGAATCCACCTTTTGATCCATTGGTCATATCTCCTAAACAACCATATAGTCCATTTGATAACCCTAACATACCTTTGGAATGTTCTCTTAGTACATCGTGGATTCCTCCTCACAAAATATTTCCACATATAGCATTAGAAGGTTAGATTCCAACCTCTCCTTGAGATCCTCCTACAGAAGTCTCAGCCACTCACACTCCTGGTGTTGGCGATGAATCTGAATATAACTTTTCACCTGAAGGCTTTCCGTATGTGTGAAGTATGCCACCTCCACCACCACCTGAAAGCAATGAAACTTTGTTTTGACCAGGTTACACCTCTTTGGTTCAATTCATTTCAGGTACACCAAGTGCATCTTTACTTTATCATAATCCCATTTGGTCATCAGGTGCTAGGCCTACTTATGGTATGTTTGTTTCAAGCGTGGCCTCTCAAATTCTTATCCAAATTATAGTTTCTTCAGTTCCTGTATAACTGACAGTTATGGTTGGGAATATTAATGTCCTTATATGTTCCTCAAGTCCTCCATTAAGTGGAAAATATGTGCCATCACCTATCCCATCACATGGTGGGAAACAACCACCTCCTTTGTATGTACCTCCTATTTTAGATGGAACTTATGTGAGTGGATCTCAAACTCATGCCATCGGAGTTAGTAAATTTGTTGATAGTGTACCTTATCATAGTGGATCATCTATTCCATCTGGGTTAGGCTAGATCCCGTCTTTTGTCCCAGATACCCTACCATCAACCATACCCTCCGTATGGCTCACAACAGTCTCAAAATCCACCTTTTAATCAACAAGCAGGACCCTAAATGTTGTCTAGTCCAAATCCCTCATTTGGGACATCTGGTCAATTTCAAATTGGAACCTATCAATACAAACATGAAACTGAAAACATTCTGCAAGGAAGATTCCAACAACAATAAACCTTATGCACAAAAATGACCTTATGTGCAACAAGGGCCTTATCAACAACTAGTGTAGTATCAAGGTTAGCCCTTAGAGCGACAAAACCAACCCTTGTACCAACAAGGCCAACCCTTACAACAATAAGGTCAACCGCTACAACAACAGGGTTAACAGTTTTACCACCAGGGTCAACCCTTGTAGCAACAACCTTATGCTCCATACGCTTTGCAAGTTTTTTATCCACCTTAAGGTTCTCAACAGCCTACGATGGGTCAGTATCAACCTTACCCTAGTCAAAACCCACATTTGTGGGGACCAAATCCACCTTTGTATGGTCAGAATACCTCTCGATGGGGGAAATATCAAACTAGTTATGGTCAAAATTCATTGCTTTCAGAGAAGAACCTATACCAACAAGGTTGGAGTCCACAAAATGGGCCTTATCAAAGGACCCCCATGCCTTTTAATCCATAATTTCCATTTCTAGCAACATTGGAACTACTAGATGTGTCAAGGCTCACAAATGACCCAATACTCCATTCATTGTATTGGCCTCTGGTTCCTACTAAGATTCCTAGAGATTGTCTAAAATTCGAAGGAAATTCTAGAGAAGACCCCCAAGTCCACATTACAACTTACCATTTATGGTGTTCATCCAATTCTTGGATTGATGATTCCATTCGTCTACATCTTTTCCAACAAACCTTGACGGGTGTTTTTGTCAAATGGCACATCGAGTTACCTCGAGGTGCCTTCCAAGGCTTCAACACTTTGGAAATGGAATTCCTTACTCAAACTGGTACCCATCTCCTAATGTCTTTGAAACAGAATACTGGTACCCATCTCCTAATGTCTTTGAAACATAATACTGCTACCCACATCTCTGATTATATTCATGAATGGAGACATTAGTGCCACCTTATCAAGTTCGATATTCTTGATGAACTTTCAACTGAATGGTTTACCAAATCATTCTTTAATAAAATTTCCAATGACATAGCTATGGGTGGCTATGTGACCAAAGATGAAGCCATTGCTTGTGCCCAATATCTATATTTGGTATATTCCCAATCTAGCACGTTGTATGATCTCTTTCTTGATGCTCTGAGATTGTCAACTGATCCAGAATCTTCTAAACCTCTAGAGGCACCACCCGTCGATGGTATTATTGGGTCATTGAATCAAACTTCTAATAAATCTTCTTCTGCTTCTACGAATCAGAAATTTGTTTCAACTATTGCATCCAATTTTCCTTCGAATCCCTCTCAAAATCCTGGTAAAACCTCTGAGGTTAATGTCATTCAACATACCATGGAAAACAAAACCTCAAAAGGTGGAAAGAAGGGTAAAGGAAAAGCTAAATATGATACCTCGAAACTGGATCCTCCAAAATCATATACCAATGATGCATCTAAACGCTATCCCAAATATCCTTGCCTCATTTGTGATGAAGATCATTGTACCAAGGATTGTCCCCATCGTGTTGAAGTCGGTCCTTTGTTAAAAGGCACCCAAGGGACATTGGTTATATTAAAAGAACCTTTCCATCTGTTGTTTGCTACATTTGCCTACTTTTTACCCACCTTTTTATCCCTTTCATGTACCTATTTCATATCCTTGCTAGGTCATTCCAAAAAACAAAGGTATACCTATTGTCATGTCTTTGTGAATTATTAATTGATGAAGCATAGTTATAGTGGATTATTTCCTAAATAGAATTTCTAACTTAAGTTTACTTGCAGATTCGAAGGAATTATGATCAAGACTATGATTCAATGTATGGTTACTATTGAGTTGGAAACATTATCTTTGGATATCGACTGCAATGGTGGTTTAAATTATTGACCAACACAATTGTTATCTTTGTATTCTTTTGTATTTCTAGAATCACTATGTATTTTTAGGCAAAGAGGTACCATAATCTTGGGAATTATCAGTTGTCAATTAAAATGTATAATTAGTGTTACAGGGTTGGGAAAGCCACCGTTAGGAGATATAGAAGAATTCTAAGCTTGTAACAGTAGACCTTTGTAATTTCATTTTGATTAATGCAATTTCTGATATTCTAAGCATTCTATGGTTCTTGATCCTTCCACAACCCTCATCAGGGAGTTGATCCCACTCTCCTGACTAGGTGTTGTTGGATTAGTGGTGTGCATAGGTTTATTTTTGTTGCATTATTTCGTTGTTGTTGTAATGATTTATCAATTGTGTTACTATGAGTCTTAACTTGTTTTTACTCTGATTGCTGCTATATTTATTACTTTTTGTTACACATTGTTATGTTTATGATTTAATGTTCAATATTGGTTAAGAAAACTGTGGCCTACATATACCTCACATGATAGCCTTGAAATAGCCAATTGAGGTCCAGGTTGATAATTAATGTGGAATACGGTGAATTTTATGATTCATATCTAAACACTAATATTTTGGAATCATGGTTGGGGATGCTATCGAAGGTGCGACTAGTATTGAGCATAGGAACACCCTCTCATCCTAGGGAGGAAAGTTATTTTTTCTACCCTGCTCTAGGTCCTATGCATTAGGTTGTTTTGTTTCTTTCATTTTAACCTCTCTATCATCTTGGGAAGGGAAGTTTTTTCTATCACCTTGTTTTAGGTCCGAAGCCTAGATTTTTTGGTTGGTTTGTTTTTCCTTCTTTTGCTTTCTTTTTAAGGGTCACTCTCTCATCCTGAGGAGAGAAGTTTCCCCCTACTTCAGGTCCTGAGCCTTATATTTTCTTGAATCGTTTCCTTTTACTTTCTAATTTCTTAAACAAAGATACAAATAAAAGGTGAAGAGGAAGACCCCCAAAGAGAGGAAGGATAGATCTACGTATAATTACCTACATCCAAGAAATCATTTCAAAAGTTGAGTTAGGGGCATTGTCTCGAGCTGTTGTTATGGTGAGATCTCATAGGAGATCTGGAGGGCAATCAGTTTCACAACTAGAACCTCACCCAAAAATATAAGCACAATTAATGGAAGAAGAAGAAACAAGTAGAGGATCAAAGGAACTGAACATTATGATTTTAGAAGAAGAAGAATAATTAAGGAAATTCACTACACCATTTGATCGAAGAATTGTTTTTAAACAAACTCAACCGCGCATTATAGAACAACCAGAACTTGTTGAGATTCCAAGTGAATATTCAAAGATATTCATGGATCCTACAACTTCTTCAGTTGAATTCCCAATTGTAGATATCATGGTTGATGTGCCTATTAAGCTTATTATTTTGAAAACATAACCTAAATTCCATGGTCTTTCTTATGAAGATCCAGACACATTCCTTTTTGAATTCGATGTTGTCTGTCAGGGGTATGACTATATTTTTAATGCTTAGAAATTGAATATATTCTTACCACATTGAATGGAACAACTTTGAGATGGTTCATGGGCTTAGGGGGGAATCTATTACCTCATGGGATGATATGAAGATGATTTTCCTGGAAAAATATCACGACTACTGTAAATCCTAAGATGATAAGGAAGAAATTTTTAAGATTATGCAGAAAGAGGGTGAGAATATGGAGGACTTTGTGGAACATTTCAAATAAAGTTTGCATAGATCAAGACATAGTGATATGGATAATGACATCTTGAACTCTTGAAAGTAGTACGAAACAGAGATATATCAAAAGAAAATTTCGACACCATCTACGAATTGTGCATCAAGTGTTCACATGGAGTTGTGAAGCATAGGAAAGGGATATGATCCCTCAAGACATCCAACGGTGGAGTTATGAAAGAAGAAATTGGAAACTTGTTGGACAACCTAAGAACAGATATCTTGAGAACATTATCCTCACATTTCAATGTTTTATAGGCTCAATGGAAGAATATGGAAGCAGAGAAGGATATGGCCATCGTCTTCCCTCATTGTAGGAAGAACCACCAAATGAAGGAATGTCCACTGAATACTATTGTGACCTGTGCGATATGTGAGCAGAGTCATTCCACTAGCACATGCCTATGTCTTCCTAGGTTAAAGGTAGTTTTTTAGGGAGAAAATGAAGCAGTAGATCAGTTGTACTTCATGGGATCAAGGAAACCATGGAAACCATGGTCACAGAACACAAATCAAGGTATGCCTTAAGATCCCTCTTAGTATTTTAATAATTTTGATTTTGAGCCTCAGTCTGTACCTTTTTCATCTTCATGGCTGCAATACCATTAATATCCAATTCCTTCGCACCATGGTTCTGTCAATCTGGTCCAACCCCTTCATGGTCTCAGAATTGGTGTAGACCTCCTACTCCTTCAAGGAAGTTCTCTCAACATATGCGACAGCAATAGTTATAACTTCCTTCTAATGCCTCCATGAGTAATCCTCCTTTTTTTCCACAATTGTCTATTCAATCCAACCCAAATCCAAACAAGAAGGGAGCTTAGCAATTTGAGACACTCGACCTTCCTGTATATGGTATTGATGCCACAGGATGTAACGAATTAAATATCTAGTCTAGTCAGGTGGTAAATACTTAGACTTCACTAATAATTGTTGAACATACTGATGATGAAGTCCCAGAACCATAACCTAGGAATTGTACTAGAACAATAAGGGATGAGTCAATGCAATCTCCTATGGAACGAAAACCCCCTTCTTAAGCAATTGTTACTTGAGGATGTTAGACTGGTCCACTCGATTCTGAGAGACTATCCTTGAGCAAAGAAAATCCTTGTCTTGAATTTCACTTTTTAGGTGAATTGCAAAATTTATTTGTCAAAATATTGTGACTTTAGGCTATGAGGGATGTACTGATTTATGTGAAAATGACTAAATAATATTGTTCTAAGAAAATTGGAAAGAAACCAAAGGATTTGATCATTATTCATGTTATGGGAAAATGATCAGACCTAATGTTGGGAAGATTATACCTATTAAATATGGGGACCTAGGGAACCTGATTCTTATAGTACAAGTTAATGGGATTTATATCCCAAATGTGCTGGTAGACATGGGGGCTACAATTAATGTCATAACTTTTGCAACTGTGATTACCTTGGGCCTGTAAAACCTTAAACCACCTCCCACTGTCCTAGAATTAGCAGATTGGTCTACTCTAAGACTAGTAGTGAAGTTGGAAGGTATAACCATTTCCGTAGACTGATGGATATACCTTACTGATATTTTAATATTACATACCCAATCCCCAGCTAGTGGGCATCTTTTGATTTTAGGAAGACTGTGGCTTGCCACCACAGACACTTACATTGGGTGTCGGTAAGAAAATATGGTAATATCCAATGGGGAAGTCACAAATAATCTTATCCTTTATCACCCTACACAGCCAAGTTCATCAGATAAACCAGGATTGAGCTTAATACAAAAATATCTACCTATGAAGGGGCCTAAACTTGAAAAATGAAGAAATTAGACCAGTTCTTACCATTGGCGAGGCCCTCTGTTTTAAGGATGAAACAAAGGATGATGCTATTACTACCTTTATCAACAGTCCCAACTTCATTTCTGATTCAACTTGCTAGTTATGATTTGAAATGTTTAGGAAGCCACTGAACTAGAGACTAAAGTTAAAAATTTTCTTGTAATTGTACCCCATAACAATGTTCCTGTAGAAATTGAACCAAGGAGAACACTCAATGTTAATCCTAACCTTTCACCTTCCCAGTCTGAATGGTTTTTGAAATTCCTTCAGGAATAGAAAGAAGTCTTTTCCTGGGAATATACAAACATGAAAGGAATCCCTATTGACTTATGTACCCATCACATATACATTAGAGAAGATTGTCGACCTGTTAGGAAACACAAAGAAGAATGAATCATGCCTTAAAGAACATTGTCAAAGACGAACAAGAAAAGCTATTAGATGTGGGATTTATTAACCCAATCTCAGATAGTCAATGGGTGTCCCCACTGGTCATTGTTCCGAAGAAGAATGGAAATTGGAGGATTTGTGTTGATTATAGGGAATTAAATAAAGCAACTCAAAAATATCATTTTCCCCTACCCTTTATTAACTAGGTCCTTGATACATTTTCTGGAAAGAAGTTCTTATCCTTTCTGGACGGATTTAGCGGATACAACCAGATCCAAATAGCTCATGAGGATCAAGATAAAACTACCTTCAGATGCCCTTGGGGAACCTTTTCATAATGAGTCCTCACATTCGTTCTCTGTTATCTACCTACTACCTTTTAATGAGAAATATTGGGAATTGTTTCTAATCTATTCAATGATAGTGTTGAGAACTACATGGATGACTTCACCCCGTATTGGGATTGTTTTGTAGAAGGCATGGGAAACTTAGAGAAAATAATTAAAGGATGGAAGAAAACACATGTTTCTCTTAGTACTATGAAATTCCACATGATGATGGAAGAAGGAATAGTTTTGGGACACCTGCTTTTAGCTATAGGAATTCGGGTTGATCCTGCCAAGGTAGAGGTAATATTAAATTTTTCTTCACCTAAGACACCAACACAAGTTTATAGTTTTATTAGTTATGCGTGCTATTATAGATGTTTTATAGAAAAAAATTATAAGATAGTATTCGCACTTTTTCAATTGTTACCTATCAACGCAGAATTTGTGTGGAAAAATGAATGTGAAGCAGGCTTCGTGGAAATCAAAAAACTAGTTTGTAAAGCTATGACATTATGTGGTCCTAAGTAGAAGCTCCCATTTCATATATCTACATATGCTTCTTACATAGCAGTAGGGGTAGTCTTGGGAAAATAGGAGGACAATAAACCGTACTGCGATCTATTACGTTATCAAGAACCTGACTCCTATTGAATTGAACTATACAGTAATATAAAATGAGTTTTTGGTTTTTATTTATGCTATTAATAAGTTTCGGCATTACATTACATGGTATCCCACTTTCTTTCACATTGATCGTACAACTATTAGGTATCTGATGAATAAATTGATAATTCCTCGTCGTACTACAAGATGGTTATTGTTAATTCAAGAATTTGATATTACCATTGTAGATTAGCCAAGGAAAGATAATGTAGTTGCACATTTCCTATCTAGGCTCGATATTAGTGATGAAGGTACACTTGTATGGGAATTTTTTCCAGATGAACATCTCTTTACAATTCTACTCACACTCCATGGTATGCAAATATTGCTAACTATATTGCTATAGTAAAAGTACCTCAACACTTTCTATACAGAGAGAAACAAAATATTTTCCATCATAGTGCTCGTTATTCATGGATAGAGGGATGCCTCTTCTATACATGATGTGGTCAGTAGATCTGACATTGCATAGGTGAAGATGAAACCTATGGTGTCCTAAACGCTACCCACAATGGACCCTGCAGAGGGCATTTTGTAGATAATCAAATAGGTCATAAGGTGTTACAGATAGGGTAATATTGGCCCTCTATTTCTCATGATGAAAGGAAATATGTTCGAGTGTACGATAGCTCCCAGTGGATGGGTTAGCTTGGTCGGTCATATGAGATGTCATTATAGCATCAACTAGCTCTTGAGCCCTTTGATAAATGGGCTATCGATTTCATTGGGCCATTCAATCCGCCTTCACACTAGAAATTTCACATTCTGGTTTGCATGGATTATGTGACAAAGTTGGTAGAGGCCAAGATTGTTGCAAAAGAAACAAAACACGTTGTCTCAAACTTCTTATTCAAATAATTTTTTTCTTGATACAGAGCTCCTAGAGAGATAGCTTCAAATTGAGAGGCGTAGTTCACATCACATTTGATAGAAGGACTTATGAAGAAGTATGGGATCAACAGAGGGTGATGTATCCATATCATTCTCAGGAAAATGGTTGAGTCGAGAGTATGAACAAAGTGTTGGAGAATATCCTTAAAATGATTGTAGCAAACCATTTTTGAAATTGACCTAAAAAGCTTCCTGAGGCACTTTGGGCATATAGAACAACATGGCTAAACACAACAGGATTTTCACCATACGAGCTTGTCTATTGGAAATTTCCTTTCTTTCTAGTATAATTTGAAATTAAGATGCTTAGGATAGCCCTTGAAGTAGCTTTAGATCTTTTAGAATCCCAAAAACACTGACTAGAATAGTTAAATGAGTTGGATGAAATTCATTTGATATTTGTCCAAAACACTGCTACGATTCAGTAGTTGCGAACTAAATGGCATGAAAAAAGCATCAATAAAAATGTGTTTCAAAGAGGATATTGGCATTTCTCTATGAATCTCGATTCAAATATTTTAAGGGGAAAATGTGCTCTAGATGGATGGGAGTGTATGAAGTGGATAGGGTGTTTGATACTGGGATTGTTAGAATTGTAACAATTGATGAGGCACATACTCCCCTGATTGAAAATGCACATCAGCTCATATTTTATTAGCGTCTAGCTTCTAAAGACTTGTTTATTAAACATCTCTTTGATAATTCTAGTTTTGAAGTTGTTAGTGCAAAGAACTCTTCCTCTGCACCTCTTGATTAGTTCAAAAAATACGCACACACACACACAATAAAATGTTGTTACTAATTTATCATTATTTTTCTTGTAGGAACTCCTCTGGTGTTGTTACTCCTTTGGTGTTGTTACTCCTCTGATGTTGTTATTTCTTCAAGGTAAGTTGCCAAGAACATCCCCAACTGACTTCATGAATTTGATTGATATTTCAGCGATGACATGACTAAACATGACCATGAACAACCATCCCTTAGTTAGGGGGAGGTATCGCATTTAATGCTAAAGATGTTGTATTTATAGCGATAATGATGGATCATCATTGTTGTTGAACCTCGCACCAACTCGTACATTCCATGATCATTACTCTGATCCCCACCATACCTTGCACATTTATCCATATGCATTAGAACTTGAATCATGTATGATAGCATTGAATTACAGTCTTTTCCAATGCATTGGGATAATTTCCATAATTAAATGATTTACCATGGATTTCCTGATAACCTATGTCCATATTTCCCTATCACTGCAACCTTTTCCATAGCAATCCCCTCAACATTTTTTATTTTGCTATAGAGCAACTAGTAGAATAGGCGGGAAAGTTGTTAGGCATGAACCGGAAGATATAGCACAGGTTTGCCGCCATCCAGAGGTTTGGAAGGTTTTTCAAGATGTAGGATGGCAGACCTATTTTGAGAGGTTGTATGGATTCTATGAAGCCATTATATTTGAATTATCATTGACTTTGGACAAGAATTATTCAAGAATCTGTGGGCTAGACATTCCCATCACTCAAGAAATCATTTCAACTGTCAGCAAACTGTTGCAAGGAGGACATAAATTGTTTTCTTGGAAATCACCCTTAACAGAATTTCCAGAATTATTCTTGCAAGTAGGATAAATCATGGTTTAGAAGGTAAGGGGATATGATTGAAAATCCTTCACACATATATGGGATAAGGTCACATACATTTTTATGCAATACATTACTTACGAAGGTTGACTCTCTACGTTGTTCAAATATCATTTTAAACTTATTGCATGCCTTCGGTTCCGTCATGTTCATTCTATGGATATGCCATTTTTCTTATGGAATAACCTTCAGTTATTGGAACAGTCTTCTCATTTCTTGCACCAAGTGTTGCCAGCCCTCACAAACCACAAGCTTATGAAGCTATTCGTGGTGTATGTCTTATCACGGACTTCTATGGCTTGGCTACAATTCACTGAATTAGTAGAAGAACAACTTGCAGCCATGATGCTGGAAAAAGAGGAAGAAAAGTTAGTGATAGAGGAAGATACTAGAGACGACGTTGTTACACAAGAACCAACATTGGCTTCCAAACAATTAGATGAATTAGTGATAGAATGGGAAATAGTAGAATTGCCAGCAGAGGAAGGGACCAAAGAGAACATTGTTACACAAGAACCAACGTCGACTACTAACTTGGAAGTAGAAGCAATGGAAGTGGAAGGGAGTGCATGCAATGCTATTACACAAGAACCAATGTCAATTGCTAAATTGATGGAACAATTTCCAGTAGTAGAAGAAACTACAGGCGATACTATTACACAAGAAACAATGTCGCTTGCTGAAGTGGTGGAGGAACCATTTGGAGAAACAAGAGTCACACTTGGTGTTGTTACACAAGAACTAGCGTTGACTATTGAGCAAGAAAGTGGGATAGAAGAATAGGTGGTGGAAAAGGCACGGGAAGGAAAGGATAAGGATAGCGTAGAACAACTAGTAGATAAAGGGTAAGAATATATAATTGAAGGACTTGAGGTGGAAGACATTGAAAGGATGGAGATTGAAGAGGATATCCCTCGTTCTCTGCTTCTCACTTCCCTACCAAGAGGGGAAAGAAAATTTCTCTACCCTAATCTCTCAGTAAGATAAAATATATATCCCCTGATATTAATATTTGTAGGGGTAGCTATAGGCACCATCATCGACACTGTTACACAAGAATGAGAATCAACTCATGGGAAAATCTAGAAAATTGAAGAGTTGGTGGTTGACACTATCACACAATAACCATTGTTGACTGAAAGGCAAGTTGAATAAATCATGGCTGATTCTACTCCCATAGAGTCGTTGGAAGAAAATACCACTCTTGGTACCAACCTACAAGGGTCGTAACCAATATCTGAGCCAATGGAAGGAGATGACCAGGAAACAATGAAGCCACAAGAAAAGGATGTTGAAGATGTTACTTCGAAGGAGCCTGCAGTGACTATTGAGCCATTCAGGGAATATATGGAGGTTCCAAGACCTATGGAAGAAGATGTTGGGTCAGCCCTCGAATTGTTGAGGAAACAAAAGAAATAAGGGTAAAACATGATCCAATTAACGAGTTCACTGACGTCAATCTTCCAAATCCAACACTGACCATGAGACCAATGGAGGAGGTCATTATTAAATATGAATTCATTGAACAATGTGCAAGGAGTGATAGATATCAGTCATAGTTTAAGGAGAAATTGTAATTAAAAATGGAAATTATTAAGCTAAGGAAAAAAGTGTTTCACTTACAGAGACAGGTGAGTAAGCAAAATATAAATGTCAGTCGGGATACCATGAATCCTGGAGCCAAAACCACTTCACCAGTCATGTACACTGAATAAAGGCTGCATAGACTAAGTCTTTTTTGCATTAGGTTGAGTCGCAGGAATTCCTATTAACCGTAGAAATTCAGAAATGGCAAACTACTACGTCTCACCTTCAGTGGGGGTGTATCCCTTTGCATCCCACTAAGAAGGAATGGGAGGAATTCATGAACATGCTATGAGAGTGGTAGCCGATTACATGACCCAGATAGAGAAAGAAAAGTAGAAACATGAGAAGAAGCAAAGAAATATTGAGGAATTAGAAGGGAAAGGGAAACTACTAAAGGCTGAAAAAGGTGAAATGCTTGCCTTGACATAGCAGGCGATGGAGTGTCAACCTCATGCTAATATTTATGTTTTGTTCCTCCATGAACAATACCTATACTTAATGTGCGATATTTACATGCACGATTATCTTTTGGGGAATAATCAATCTTTCAATCTAGTGCCATATGTGGGGGATGTTTAGTTGAGATCCCTCACCTGCTTCATGATTAACCAGGTTAAATGGAAGAAATCCTTCGACATGTTCGAAGAGAACCATTCGAATAGGCCACTTGTAATTAGAATGGATCATTGTCAGGATGTGGATATTTTTAACATATATCATACATTCTTGGAAATAGAAGGACAAAAGGGTTGGATGTTGATAATGTAGAAGTGGTGCACTACCATGTGTACAAAATAGAGTTTTACTTGTCAGAAGGAGGCCCAGGACGAATGTTAGAAACGATGGATGTTGTTGTAATCAGTAGTGAAGGTATGCGAACCTTTTAGGGCCCCTAATTTTCTTTGGCATTTGGAAAGAATACCGTGATACATTGTGTGTATTCATCATTGTGGAACCCGATGGATAGGTGTGAAATTTCAGTTTCCCATTATTTGGCTACAAACCGAGAAGTACACACCGACTTATGTGGTAGACAAGTATTGGTGGAAGGATGTCTTTTAAATAGATGGATTTAAAATTCCCAGAATATAAATTGTCACGAAATATGACCTTACACAGCTTGATGTTGACCACTATAGCTCCAACATAAATCTATGCAAAAGACGAGTTGCATGACGACATGTAGAAAGGCTAGTTGGGGGGAGATATTGGTTGCTACATTTGCCTACTTTTTACCTGCCTTTTTATCCCTTTTGTGCACCTATTTCATGTCCTTGTTGGGCAATTTGTATTCTAAATAGCAAAGGTATACCTATTGTCATGTCTTTGTGAATTATTAATCAATGAAGCATAGTCGTAGGGGACTATTGCCTAAAGTAACTTCCTAACTTAAGTTTCCTTACAGATTCGAAGGAATGATGATGAAGACTATGATTCAATGTATGGCTACTATCAAGTTGGCAACACTATATTTGGATATCGACTGCAATGGTAGTTCAAATTATTGACCGTCACAATTTATATCTTTGTATTTGTTGTATTTTGAGAATCGTTATGTATTTGTAGGTAGACAACTATCATAATCTTAGGAATTATCAGTTGTCAATTGAAATGTATAAGTAGTGTTATGGGGTTTGGAAATCCACCGCTAGGAGATATACGAGAATTATGAGCTTGTAACAACAGACCTTTGTAATTTAATTTTAATTAATGCAATTTCTAATCTTACGATCATTCTATAGTTCTTGATCCTGCCACAGATCTGATCAGGGTGTTGGCCTACTCTCCTGACCATGTGTTTCTGGACTAGTTGTGTGTGTAGGTTTATTTCTGTTGCGTTATTTCCTTCTTGTTGTAATGATATATCAAGTGTTTTGTTGTGAGTCTTAACTTATTGTTACTCTGATTTCTTCTACAATTAATACTTGATGCTATGTATTGTTATGTTTATCATTAAATGTTCAATATTGGGTAGGGAAACTATGGCCTGCATATAGCTTGGATGATAGCCTTGAAATAACCAGTCGAGCCCTAGGTTGAAAATTGATGTGGAATAGGGTTAATTGTATGATCCATATCTAAACACCAACATCACCACAACAAACCCAATTGGTAGAGAAAGCATAATATTCTACATCTTTGAGCTCTCAGGTTTATATGAGTGGAGCGACACCTATTTCTATTGCCACTCCATCAAAATACTATATAACTCCTCCCAAACAAGTTCTAGAGAAAGATGTTACTAATACACCTTCCACTTCTACTCCACCCAATTCTGTCCTCTTCATATTGAGAGACCTAGTAATGACTCTGTTATCCGACCACCTTCTAAGGGTGTAAATCATCATACAATCTGAATGTGCAAGCTGCTCAACATTATAATATTGTCAATGGTTTAGCTCAAGCACCTTCGGCGATGTCTGCCTTAGAAGTTCTCCAAATTTGTCCATCGCTACGGAAATGATTACTATTGGCTATAGGAGGAATTGACCCTACTGATTCAATTCTAATTATCTTTGACCTAGAAAATCATGTTCCACAACTTCCACATCAACTTTCCTTTTTAATCCAAGTCATTATCAAAGGGAAGACAATTCATAGGACCATTATTGATGAGGGTGCTTTCACCTATATCATGTTTGTCTCATACCAGAATGCTATTGGCTCTTGACCTCTCAACTAGTATCCTAACACCTTAGAAGCCTTTGATGGTAGAGGATCTCATCCATATGGTATTATCAAAAACTTGCCCAGAACATTGGAAGAGAAAACTGTTAATTTAAAAGTAGAAGTCGTTGATGCCAACTTGAATTATAACCTTCTACTTGGTTGGAGTTGGACCCATGCTATGTTTTACATGGTTTCTACATTGTTCTATGTGCTCTGTTTTCCTCATTAGGGGGAAATAGTCACCATTGATCAGTTAGCCTTTTTCTCTTCTAGCTCTTCAAATGGAAATTTGCCATATGTGGGAAATACTGACATCCCCTACGAGAGTGTTGGGGTGAGTCTTTTTAAATACTTCTCTCTTATGGGAACTTCTTCCTTACCACCTCTAAAAGTCACTTCCATTAACATGATCTCCACTTCACAAAATCCGTGGATCATTCCTCATCCCGATCAATTTGATTCTTTTGGTGATGTCATGTGACTTAGCCCAATAGGACAAGCCTATCAAGCTGTTGTTTTGGCTTCAATAGCCACTTCTAAAAGTCATGATAATATTAGTATGCATCTAGATGCGTATTCACAATCCCCTTGGCTTGGTTCTTGGGATTCTCTAGATCCCTTGAACGAGACATTTCCAATTGACGAGAGTATCATCGAGGTTATGTCTCTTGAAGAAACTCCATGGAATGATGCCCATCATCGTTCCTTGTTTCTCCTAAGTCTTTGAGAGATTTCATCATGTTTAGATACCTTTGTTTCCCATCAATAGACTCATCTAGTTAAAATGCCTATCTTGCTACATGAATTTTTGTCTGAAGAAAAGATGGGGACATTACTACTACAATGTCCATTGACATTTCTATTGAATGAGGAATTGTCGAAAACATTGATGTCGGGGTTTCTTGTTCTCCAGATGAGATCAATATTTACACTATCCTTTTCAAGGAATTCTGTGATGTCTTTGCTTGGTCATATGAAGAAATGTTTGGCATAGATCCATGTATAGCTATGCATGAAATACCTACCTATCTAAATGTGAAGCCTATTTGTCAGCATCTTGGCCCAGTGCACCCTAGAAAGGCAACCTCCATAAAGGGAGAACTTGAAAAATTCTTAAGGTTTGTTTCATTTACCCTATTCCATTGAAATATTGGGTCTCAAATATTGTTCATATGACTAAAAAACAAGGAACTATTCATGTTTTTGTTGATTACTTTGATATCAATTAGGCATGTCTGAAAGATAATTATGTAACTCCTTTTATAGACCATATCATTTATGAGTGTACCAGGAGTGAGATTTTTTCTTTTATGGAGATTCTTTTCGGCTACAACCAAATTAACATTCTTCAAGTCGATCAACATAAAACTACTTTTTCTATCCATGGGGAACCTTTGCCTATAAAAAGATACCTTTCGGTCTGAAAAATGTTGGTGCTAATTTCCAACAAGTGATGTCTTATTCTTTTCATGACATTAAACACATTGTTCAACCATGGCTTGACGACTTACCAACACATGATGCTAAGTGTGATGACCACCTTGACCACCGTTGAGGGATTTTTATTCACTATAGACACTACAATATCCATTTAAATCTGCATAAGTGTGTCTTTTTCATCAAATCTGTTCATCTCCTAAGTTTTCTTGTATCTAAAGAAGGCATTTGGATTGACCCCCTCAAAGTAGAGGCCATTGTGAATTTACCCCCTCCATCCTCTTTACACCAGTTGTAGAGCTTGCAAGGCAAAGCTAATTTCCTTCATCATTTTGTACCTAATTATGTTGAACTTTCCAAGGGATTTAGTTGTTTACTGAAGAAAGGGACCCCATTTATTTGGGATGAAATTGCTCAAATATCTTTGATGCATTAAAGAACACCCTCATTAGTGATCCTTTACTGCATCACCCCAATTACCACCGTGATTACTTTTTGTGCTTAGCCACAATCGACAATACTATTACCACAGTATTAGTTCAAGATGATGATGATGGAAACAAACACATGATTTACTGCTTAAGCTAAAATCTTATCAACATCAAAACTCAATATGCCCATGTTGAGAAACTAGCTTTAGATGTTTTTCAACACTTTCGACACTATATTCTCTTGCGAAAAACCACTGTGATTTCTAACTTCAACCCCATGAAATACATTCTGAATCATTAGTTGTTCAGAAGTAAGTATTCTAAGTGGAATGTTATCCTTTAGGAATTTGATTTGGAATTTGCGACAGCTAAATCAAAGAAATCATTGGCTTCCACCATGTTTATTTGTGACCTTACCTCTGCGACCATATCTATGGCTTCTAACAAACTAATTCCTTATGAAACTCTCTTCCTCATCAACACTCTTGAACCATGGTATTCTGATATCATTTTTAATCTCCAAACCCAAACATTTTTATCACAGTTTTCTAATTCTAAACATCATCGCATTCGACATCAGTCCCAACCCTATCAAATTATTGGCGATACTTTGTATTGTGCTGGTATAAATTCTATGCTTCGTAGATGTTTGACACTTGAAGAAGGTAAGAGATTCCTAAATGAATCTCCCTCTATGGACTGTGGTGGTTATATGTTAGGATACACTACTACTCAAAAAATATTTCATGCCTATTATTTCTAGCCTTTGATCTTTAAAGATTGCATTTTAGCAATCCAAAAATGTCATGCCTACTAGATTTACAACCTTAAATAGTGCACCCCACCCATACCCTTACACGCAGTTGTTACCATCTTCCCTTTCTCTAAATTGGGTATTGATATCATTACATGTAACCCTCTGGGGGAACAGTTATATCATTGTCGTCATTGATTATTTGTCTAAATGGGCTGAGGTGATGCCCACATATGTTGTTGATGGTAAAACTGCCACTCAATTTCTTTTCAACCATGTCATAGCTTGATTTGGTGTCCCTCAAGCCATCATCACTAATCATGGCTCTCATTTCCATCATTAGATGATGGCAGAGCTTAATACTCAATTGGGTTTGTGTCACGACAACTCAACTCCTTATTATCCACAGGCTAATGGCCAGGTTGAGGTAGTCAACAAAGTCTTGGTTACCATGCTTCAACATACCATTGAGATGCATAAATGAAATTATCATTTCATTTTATTTTTAGCTTTATGGGCTTATCGAACCGCAGCTAAAACTACTACATTCACACCCTTTCAGCTCGTGTATGGTCTATAGACAACTCTTCTGATTGGGTGTGAAATTCCTTCACTAAAACTAGCTGTCGAATTACTCGTTGATACCTCACCCGTGGAGTAACATTTACTTTACCTCGAAAATCTTGATGAAACTTGTTGTATTGTTGCATTAATAATTGAAGCCCAGAAGAAACGAATTAGGGCTCAATATGATAGAACTATTTCTCCTCGCATTTTTTACTGAGGGTGACTTAGTCTTGTTGTATGATCATGCCAATGAAAAATTGGGAGTTGGGAAATTTGAACCAATGTGGCCTGGGCATTACATTATTAAACAAGTTTTACAAAATGGTTCCTATGAGTTAGTCGATTATGAAGGAAATTATTTGGCTAATCCTCGAAATGGACTTTACCTTAAGAAGTATTATGCGTGATTTTTCGTGTAAATACTTTTGTACATTAGTGCATTTCATTAGTGTGAAATGTAGTTTTGGTGTGTTAATTTTATTTTTAAAAATGGGTTTTCCTCTACTTACCTCATGCTCTACCTGGTTTGCAGATGTCATCCAATAGTTATGTCGGTTTTGCTGATTTTGCTTGTCATAGTACATGGAATATGTATTCTGCTGCATGGTAAATCTATGACCCTAACCTTGAGTTAGTGAATTTACAAGGTATATGTTTAGATCTTATGACTAACAACATTATTGAATATAGTGTGGTCATTGAACTTTTTTCAGAAGCTATTCCTCTTGGCATTAGCGAGTTAATCGTGAATCTTGATTCACAACTCATTGTACTACAACTTAATAGACAATATTCAGTTAGAAACCCTCAAATTTTGAGAATGTATTTGCAAGTTCGTCTCTTGGAACAAAAAATTTATTTTATTACTTATCATCACATTCTAACATGCATGAACACATTAACAGATGCATTGGATAAATATGTGTTACATAGACATTTGCGCAGCATGTAAATCATAAAACAACACATAATAGACACGATGAACAAAAAAAACATGTATATATAGAGAGAGAGAGTGTGTGTTTGTAGAAGAGTTTGCTGCATGAAAATAATAAAATTTGTGTTTTGAGACACATGGCTTCATAAGCATACATCATTGCATAAAGTAAACTAGAGTTGGATATCCATCCATGTGGTGATCATGGTAGGATGAAATAGCCCTAATAAGTTGGTCGAACAACCAATATAGTTTGGCCGAAACCCCTATAGTTTGTCTCTGGCGCTGCAATGGCACCTCATCTATCGAGGCATACTTTGGAATGCCCCTGGTTAAGGTTTCTAGGTTACGCTCTACCTCAAAAATCAGATCTTCTCCCTCGTCATAAGGAGCCTCCTCAATATGAAGTGTCACTCATCTGGCTATCTAAGAAACACTTGGAGGTCTCTCTGGTCCATATTTTGAAATCATCCCAAGTTAAATCCTAGTACACATACAAAAAAAATAAAAATTAAAAAATATTAATGATAGTTTTTACCTGCATCCATCCACTGTGCACATGGTGGAAGTGGAAGATGCGGATCTCCTTGGAAATCTGTGCCTACACATGCCCAATCATAAACCATGATTAGCTATTGACATAACCATCTGAAAAATACCAGAGGAAGTGACATTTGTTGTCCACCTCCATGTCGAGGCATAAACTGACCCCATTTAAGTAATCATGGAAGTCTAAGCACTAGCACATCCACTTCTATCCACTGGTAATGAAATAATGGCACGCGTTCAAAAAAGAATGTAAGCAAGATGGATCTGAAAATGAATTGTTTCAACCTTCTTGACTTGCACTTCGTAAGTTGGCTCTTCATGTCGACTAACAAATCCTTACACGAATTGAAGACCATGGGACTTAGACAATCGATTGGGTACTATAAATGAGATTTTGTTGCTACATGCAATGCCTCGGCCCTAGTTATCAAGGCCATAGTATGAAGGATTATTTGTAGTGGGAGATTAGTGATGGTCTTAATATCTATCTTTCCACTTGGATTTTTTCGAGTGCCTGGAAAATGCCTCGCAACCAACATATCCGTGCTCTCCCCTTGAGTGCCAGAACTAGAAAATTGAATCTATTGTCCCTTTCTAGACAAACCAGTAATAAAATAAAAATGTGTGACATTTATTTCCAGTTCTTGGTCCCCAATCATGAATAGTTGGTGAATCACGTCCCACCAGCTAATCAAATTTTGTATTAACTCATGCTGTGATATAATCCCAGGAATCATGAAGAATTTGAGCAACCCACATGCTCATAGGGCATTAATACAATCTAGATCCTAAGATGCTTGATGGTCTTCAACTTTGTGTCCTCTTTCTTTCCATTCAATCACCATTTTGGAATGATTATCCTATGGACAATAAATAAACCAACATTTCATGAGCTTCCATGGAGACCAAATTGAATAAAAACAATTCGATGTAGAGTATTTTGCAAAAAAAAATTTACCCCTATGCTAGCATGTTGGCCTTGTTGACCATAGGGTGATCAGCGCAGGTTCGATGGTTAAAACCACCACTAATTGCCCTCAGAATAATTTTTTTGGAAATATTATTTTCAACCTAATCTATGGATGAAAATGCATGAAATGAGAACCAAAATAAAGGTAATGGATATATCTCTTACCTGCAGCAAACGACTCAGTGAATGGTGTCTGGGATTGATTGTAATCCTTGCCTAAAAATTAAGGCAAGATGAGGTAAAATGCTCTCTGATTTGCAAATTGGTAAAATGGTAAAAACGATTTACTTTTTGGGCTTTTTATAAGTTTTAAATAGTATTTTTTACCAAAATAGGGCATATTTCACTCATTTTTTAAATATTTTTCCTTGAAATTGGTAATGTGCATTTCCTTGTGCGGCGATAGGTCATTATACTTAGTGACAGTGATTTATTTTGACTGATTCAATGAGGTAATTTATTATGACTGATTCAATGAGGTAATTTATTATTATTGATTTAACGAGTTTTATTTGATCACCTTTCTGGACTCATAAAAATAAATGAAAAAGTGACCCCTTGGAGTCATATATAAGCTCTTTTCTGACTCTCGAAAAATAAAAATATTTACCAGTAATTATCGTTCAAACTCGTTAAAATAAATGAAATGATGTCCACTTAGTATAAGTTTAATTATTTTCCGGACTAAGATAAACTATTGTATGAAAAAGGAATACCTTAGTCGATCATGGCTTAGAGGTTCTCTTGGATATTGGTTTCTACCTTTTTGAACTTAAGAGGTGATTTAGAAAAAGGGACCTTTGGACTTATCTTTTCTACTTCTTTTTCAAACTCTCTAAACATGAAAAAGATGTTGAGCTTCCCCTCCGTCAGACTCATAAAACTTAAATGACGCAGGACTTGTCATCATGCCAAGACTAAGTCTATCCTTTGTAAGGGCTCATAAAACTTACTAGGATGGATTCATCTAAAGGATAAACTTATATGGAAATTATATGCTATCCTCTTCAAGCTTATGATAAAAAATAATGGTGTACTCACTAGAAATGGTGCGGGAAAAGGTGAATGTGATCATCTCTTGTATTTTGTAAAGGTAACATGTTGCTCTTAAACATGACACTCATCTGTTGCTCATGTTAGGTTTGGGACATCCTCACTTAGTCACTTGCCTTCCTAGGTTTGGGAAATCCATTTTTCCTCTTATCTGATTATACCATTTTGTCATCAAGACCTCTCATGCTATGTTTAGTCAAATTCTGCCAAAATTTGGAGTCGTGTCACCGATATGTTTAGGACAAGTCCTATATGCAGTTCGTTTATGTTTAATACACTGTCTGACTTTTTGCAACAGTTTTAGATCACACTTATCTACTCTACCACATCCTTTTTTTCATGTCGATGATGTGGGATTCATTATTATCCTCCTTTGATGGATCAATTCTTTTCGACTTCAACTCATTATATGGGAAGATGATCTAGAAAATCCCTTCAAGTACCTTACAACTTGCATGCTTGAATGGCAAGTTATTCGCATTTGATGATAGGTTTACATCATTGACCTTTGATCAAATGATTCTGTGGGTGTTTGTCTTCAACTTCATTAATTCCCATTTGTGGATTATGCTAATTGTACCTTGAGAGCCATTGTCATTATTGGTGGTTTCTCTCATGCCTATTAGTGGTTTACATCATTGATCAGTAATCAGATGGTTTTATATCATGTTTGACTTCGATATATCTATTCATATGTTAGAATTTGTACATTGATCAAGTCGAGACAGAGTGCAAGACCCTAGATTCTATCTCATAAAATCCAGGTGGCATGGAGTTATGTGCTATTAATGATTGTGCACATGTTTTCCTTTATACAGATGGTCACGAGTGATCCAGGTGGATAATGGTGGCCACCCATCTATTCCACTTGGACCCCCAACATGGTTTTTTTTAGTTTTTTAGTTTCCTTAATTGTAGCATAGTTTATTATTTTTGGCATTTTTTCAGGTCCTGAACTTCCAGAGCTGTTTTGAGGCCCTCAACAACAGTTTTAGGGAAAGAAGAGAGTCCAAAGTCATCCCTAACAAATGTGGCCTTTTGTTTTCAAACTTCTCTTTGATATCTTCAAAATGAGGTATTATGATAGCCAAATAGAAAGCGTATGCCAAAGTTACAACCCTAGGAAGTTGATGTACCAATTTACCCAAACAGGGCCCACAGTTTTGGCGCTTTGTCTCTTAGGGTTAGGTCTTTGGATGTTTAGGGTTTTCCAATGTTTCTCAATAATAAATAGACCTTTGAGCCTCATTGTAACATAGTTCATAGGCATGTAGCTGCCACATATCTTCTTAGAGATAAGCTACCATCACCTGAGCTATCTTCTTTCCATTATGTTTGTAAGCATAGTTCAATATTTTTCTATTAATGAAATGAAAATTTTTCTACCATATCTATGTATTTTATGATTATATCTGTAAGTTTTTGCGTTCTTGTTTAAGTTTGGATAAATGACCGTACCTTAGGTCCATATATATGATCTTCTTTATTTGGATGGCTGCTACCACACCATGGATCCATACACATGATACCTTCTATTTGGATGGTTGCATCCATACCATGGATTCATGTATCATTAGATGCCTACTCATGTATCACTAGGCATGTTTATCATAGATGTCAAATATGTTTATGTATATGTACATGCTTGATCTATAGGTCTCCTCACGGTGTTATTGTAGTCCTTTCCTTGACTTGTAAAGCATATCATCCACCACTCCTTGTTCTGCCTTCATGATTTAGGGGGCATCTGTTACACAATATTTTGTCACACCTACTATTCACTTCCTATTCCATATCTTGAAGGAAAACTACCCTGAGTTAATTCTAAAGAAAGTTAGCTAAAATCCTATTTTTTAGGGCCAACATTCTTTGCTCCACTGCCTACCCACACTGACGGGAAGTTGCACTACTTTACCCTAGTACTGCTAGCACGGGTTTTGATATGGAAACCCACACTGAATCTCTTCTAGCAGGTTTTCTTAAAAATGGGGGAGAAGCTTTGTATGTTAGAAACTTTCGAGAACATTGAGCTGGATATTCGTTGTTGTAGATATGGTCAAGCTCTCCCATTTGGAGCTCTTGATCTTATCATTATGGGCCTTCCCCTTGAGATCTAGACCTTCATCCCTCATTTGTGGATGCTTAAATCCCTCTCCCCTGCTATAAATTAACTCTCTTCCATCCCCAAATGGTTGGTCATTGATTTCATGCATTCCTATAATGAGATTATGCCCAAAGGCTGCCGACCCTAACTTGGAGAATGAGTGCTTCAAGAGTATTTTCTTGGACTTGGACATCCACCAAAAGGAGGTCTCCTACATGAAGGCATAGATTGTATGCTTCCCTTTTTAGATTATTAATATATAGATTTGATGTTCACTTTCCATAATTCTGTAAATGTTTATGCTTTTCGCGTAATACTCCTTCATCTATTAAGTAATTTATGTTTGATGTATGCCATATATGCTCTTGTACCTTGGATTTCTCTTTGATCTTTCTTGTAGGTACTCAGACATGAAGAATAACTAAGGAGCAAGCTTGGAAGAAAAGGAATAAAAGTCATCTACAAAGGATTGAGCGAATAACATCAGAGTGAGATAGGTCACTCTCTCTCTCTGCATTTTTTAAACATAAGCTAGGATAGTGTATGTTAGTTTGTTTAGTTTGTTGCTAGACCCACTCATTGGGCTAGAGAGATTTCCTTTGTCTGCAAAGGTGATTTTCCTTCAAAACATGAGGCATATCTCTATGATTGTAGATTTCAAAGAATTAGATCACAACAATGGTAGAAAAAAATATTCAATAGTTAATGGTAGTCGTCATAAAGGTTAACAAGTTACGGAATAGAGTGTCAACAACTCCATATTTTTTTGGACTATGTCGGTATGTCTGAAGTACAATTTGTTTACCTAATATATATAATACGTTAATTTTCTGAGATAAATAAGTGAGAAGATATGAACGTCGACAATATTTTTACGAGCAAGGGAACAAAGGTGGTTTTCCTAGGAGATGTAAATCCATATTAGGAAAGACTATGTTCAAAGCTACCTGAAAATAATTATTTAAATTGAAAAATCAATGAAATGATTATCAATAATTCCTATTTTTTCTAAATTCAGTGTTGAAAATATCATCGTCCAATGCAAGCTCTCCATATGGACATAGCGAACTGCTTAACCAATACGATGATGCAAAAATCAACCTATAGTTGCATAAAATATTTTATTTTCAGTTACATTTGGAATTATTAGAGTGAAATGGGATATGATCTTTACTTTTATCAAACTATTTAAAGGATAGAGGATAGCTAGAAAAGGGTTCCAATTTTCTCACACAATCACATAAAATGTAGTGAAGCATTGGTTACACCATGATCACTCTAGTATGAATTTGAAATATTGACATGACATTGCTCAATAGAGAAATTTGTTTAAATGTGATCAATTAATGCTTTTGTGTTTTAGAAAAAATTCATTTTTGATTTGTTGTAATTGTGCTGATTGTATCTATGCTAGTAATTATTTAATTCATTCTTGATAAATTTATCAATATTGTAAATTTTCATAATGTCTTGGAATCAAATAAACATTTCATTTCCAAATATATAAATGTAAAACTAAAATAATATATATTCAATATGATTAATTTTTTTTTTAACTTTTCATTTATTAAAATATTTAATGAACGCTTTCAAATCCATAATGTCATATTTATAGCTATCTTGCCCTGAGAAAAACGAGTGTTATGCGAGAGGTACAAAAGGTGGGGAAGCGCAGATGTCTCTTCTGCATATTCCTTTGTTCGCACCTTCACACAAATTCCCCCTTCCCACACCTCTTTTGCATACCTCCCTTCCAAACAACACTTCTTCCACATATACATGAACTATTTTTAATGTGATGCATGAAAGAACACACTCAATAAAACTAGTAGAATGAAAATTCCAAGTTTAAGTTCTCCTCTTAGATTATATATTCCAATTTATTGTGCTTTATTATTATTTCCGAATTATATTATATTTTCGTAATTCCATTCATATTAATCAATTTGTTAGTGGTTTCTAGTGTAACTTTATTGGATGACACTAACATAAGTCACTCATGTAATAAAAATCCGTTGCAATTTCTTCTTCAACTTTGGCTTATAAATAACCATGTTTGAAGACATTAATTTTAAGAAGAAAAGAACTCGTAAACTTAAATAATCATGATTAAAAATATGTATTTTTTAAACTTTTAATTTATTAATATATTTAAGTTCTTATTATGACATTTTGGAATGTGTAATGTCATATGTATAATTTTATGATGCTAAATGGAAGAAGGGCATGCAAGAGGTGTAGAAGTAACTAAAGCGTGTGTCGAGCAAAAAAATTGTTCCTTTGAATAAGAACAATAGGTTCACTCTCATTAATCACCAATCCAAGTAGGCTAGATTTAAGGCTATCGTGCAAATTCTATGCACAGGAAACAATAAATAGAAAAATGAATCTTAAGACAACGTCGTTTCACACTCACTATCAGTAAAACATTGAAGTTGTTACACTCTTCAACACAACCAGAAAAGAGTCAAATAATTGTATAAGAAACCATTATTTTACACAGACATTCTCATTCAGAAACAACACTCTTGCAACCCACTCAATCAAATGTCGAACACACATATTCAAAGAAAGTTCAATCCAATTTATAACAGATAAATAAATGACTTGCTGCTATGAGGGACCATTCCAAGACCTATGCTACCACACCATTCAAAATGTCTCTACAGTCAATAACTCATAAATAAAATTGATAGTAACAATAATGATATAATTGAGAACAATTAATGCAAATAATTACTATACCCTAACTAACCAATGATCCTTGCTAAGAAGGATAGCCCTTCCTCCTCATTAAGGGTTGGTGCACTAAAAGACACCTAGGCTACTCAAAGAAAGAT
>APFE031201425.1:0-16195 GCA_000404065.3 Pinus taeda | reverse complement strand
ATGAAGAGACATGAAATATGATGATATAACAAATTAATCCAAACATCATATACAAATACACTAATTAAAATTTAATTTATATGAATATTGTTATGAGATATATGTCGATTTTTCAATGAATAATGGATTTAAAAAATCATAATAATTGGACTATCACAGTTCGATGTTTCTAAAAAAGAGAAAATTAATTTACAATATGGGTTTTTCAACAAAAATATTAACAATAATAAAAAATGGTACCTCAGTGTGTTTGTAAAATAAATACACATCAGGGGAAGATATACATTTCATGCACCGATGGGATTTTCCTTTAATGCATCGGTGCCTTGTTACCTTTAATGCATGGTGCATTAGATTACATAAAAGCACTGGTACTGCAAGATTATTTTTGCCTGCCCCGGTGCCTTTTGTGAAAGGTACAACATTGGGTATTTTGGAAACACATAAGAATTAGACATTATACTTTTGAGGAACTGATATTGTTTGTACAGCGCATCAACACCAATGAATTGTTATGCATAACTACCCGGTGCATTGGAGAAGATAAAAGCATCAGGGTTGCATGATTTTTTTCTCCTGCCCCAATGCCCTTCCTGAAAAGTACCACCCATGACGTTTTTATAAGATATAAGCATTGGGGTTGTTATGTGGACTTATCTCTCTTGCAGACAAGAATGATATCCCTAGACTTCAAAGAACCCAAGTAACCAACAAACATGAACTGCTGACTTTCTCTAGACTCTGATTGACTAAAAGCAAATATAATGATAAAGGCCTCTTATCGATTAAACAAAATGATTGATGAATTCCCTTTCGAAGCTTCCAAACATTAACTCCTTAATGCTTCAGATATCCTCTCGTCTCTCCCCACATCTTCACCATAATATATTGAAAGAGATCTACATAGATAGAGACAAACAAGAGATCAAAGCATCCAACATATAACCAAAGCGATAAATGGACTAATTAACCAATTATATACCATAAATTGATCAATATGCAATCACAATCTATGTAGGTGATCAAGGAATCCTGCAAATTATATCAACAAATATGTAATTGAGAAAGAACAATCACTTTTATATTAATAAACTGGAGAAAAGCCACACAACCATATAGCCTTGATGTTACAAGTCCCTTCTACAATCTTCAACCCTTTCCCTTGCAAGAATAGCTTTCTAACCTTATTCCAACAGCACAAACTTACTTCCAACAGTCCTCCTCCAATCCTCAAGCCTGTAGTAGCTTTATAGGCCAAGAATTGGAAGTTTTGGATCCATTCTCCAAGGGATGAGATCCATTAATAATGGGATAGGGGTTCCATAAAGGAAGGGTACTGGCACCATGATGGGAGGGATCAAGGTTAAATAGGCACCGATTCGAAGCTCGTTGGTTGGGATAGATGATGCCAACAATGATTCTAGACTTTACTTTTTATTTTTACGTTCGTTGAGTCATGTGCACAGGTCATAAAGACAGTGTGTACTTATGCACATATTTTAATGGTATTCTCTACATATGTGCATAAACTAACTAGGGAACTATGCAAGTAGCCAAAACAAGGTTTTTGTACCATGGGATCCAGGAATTCCACTTTCTTTCAGATGGTTTAAATTCTAACTTTGTAGGGGAATTCTCTTGGGACACATTTGTGGATAGTCAAAGATCCAAATCGATGGTCATTTTTCTAATGTGACAAAATGATGTGTAACAGATTCCTCCTAAAGTGAAAATTCAAAAGAGATATTTGATGACTAAAGCACTTTACTACACCAAGGTTTGGGTTAGAGACTGCAGTCGGGGAGTTGAAACAATCAATCAAATGTTACAATGCAATATATAATATCATCATTGAGGTAGGAATTCCCATACTTAGAACATAAATTTCTCAAAGAATAGTATGGAAATACATATGAAGATCCATGTCAACATAAGACATAGTATGGATGCAGCCATCAATGGATCTATATTTACAATCATGAATATTTAATAACTCCACGCATCCTGGATAGATGAAACTAGATCCAAGCTCTTGATATCCATCTCTCAATCCGTAGTACGAATCTAGCCATGCGATTGAATGTCTCGAAGTCAAACATGGTAGAAACCACTTGATTATCGATCAATGATGTGAATCATTAACAAGCACGAGAGAAACCACCAATAATTTCAATGGTTCTCAAGGTACATCCAGTACAATCTATGAAGTGTGAATAAATTTTTTGATGTCGAACACTCATAGAATCATCTTATTGAAGGTCCATGATGAGAACTTGTCATCGAAGGTGAGAAACTTGCCATTAAGACATGCAGGCTCCAAGGTATTGAAGGTTTCTCGATTAACTTCCTAGATAGTGAGCTGAAGTAGATAGGAAGGATCTATCGTAGGAGGTCCTACGACACGAAACTCATGTCAAGTTTTGAAGAACAACAACTTAGAGTAATCCAGGACTGACTCAAGGATGGTTGATGCAACTGAAGGCTAAGACTAGAAAATTACTTTGATTGATTTTGAACTTCTCTTGAACATATCAGAGACATGACATGATGACTTGGAAACATTTGACTAAAAAATAAAACCCAAACCAACTGAATACTTTCAATGAGGTATGGTTAACTAAGAGGAAAATGGATTTCCCAACCCGGACATAAAAGTGATAGAGTGTCATGTTCAAGAGCGACATAATGCCTTTTATAAAACAAAAACAAACATTCTTTTTCACTTTTACCCAACCATTACTCGCAGGTACCACTTTATTTTTACAATCTTGAGGAGGATGACATATGCTTATCGTGTAAGCTCATCCTTTGGATGAGTCCTTCGAACTACTTTTTACGAACCCTAAGAAGGAGTGGTTCGGTCTCGTCATGCTTAGGGAGTCATGTACTATTTAGATTTTACGAGTCCGGTAAAGGGGTAACTCGATGTCATTTTCATATTTAAAGAGTTTGAAAAGACACAAAAAGAAAACCTGTTCAACTCTTTCATTGTAAAATTTTAATGAGCCCAAAGAAAGTAAAGCTAGGTGTTTTTTAGTTTTAGGGAGTCAAGAGAAAAACATAATTAAACTCTACAATCTCCTTTTTTGTAAATTGAGTCCCTTAAGCTCGAAAAAGGGTAAAATAATGCAAGAGAGAACTATATTGACCATGATTAGTCAATGTATTATGTTTTAGTCCATAAAAGGGGTAAGCTTATATTGAGTAGACAGTTGTTCATTTACTTTTACGAGTTCGAATAATCAAGTACTTGACGATCTTTTCGTGTTTAAGGACTCTGAAAAGGGCATAAAGAGAACTCCACAGTTTCATTTTTTCATAAGTTTTAATGAGTTTGAAAAAGTGATAAAATGTACTCATACCAAAATAATTCGTTTTCCATTAATGATCTTTGACCTGCACACTTAAACTCGAAATAATTATCTCTGTTAAAAAATAAAGTGAAAAACATTATAAAATTGGATTTTAAAAGTTAATATGCAAAAAGTAATATTTAAATGGGCCTGAAAAACTTATAAAAAACCAAAAAAGTAAAATAGTTTTTACCATTTGAGTTTTTAACCTTTTGAGAGTGATAGGGTCATTTTCACCAAAAACTTCAGAAGTTGATTCCGGGAAAACTGTTGGGCGAAATCGTGAATAGTCTTCTCCAGGTAGATTCTCTCTCCAAGCTCTCATTTTAATGCCTTTTATTCAAAATTTCACCATATATTTTGGTTTTTTGGGGAGGGTTTTCAAAACATATTTCTCCCTCGATGTGCACAGGTCGCCCTTATCGGGTATGTGCACATCGACTAGTTTTTTAATGCTATGTGTGCAGTTTCTAAGGAAGAAGTTGCACACTGTTCATAATAGTCGATTGCACACAATGCCGAGGGCATAAAAAATGAAATGGGAAATGCCAAAATTATACGCTAATTTTCTCCATGGTTACTTCTAATGATATTTTATGTTTATTTGTAGGGTTTTTAACCACAAATATGGAATGGAGAGAACGTGAGCATGAAGAGCAAGACATAGATGCTATAAAACATCTAGAAACCATACAGGCCTTGAGAAATTGTGGCTTGTACACATTTTTCACTATTATGGGCATGAAGGCCCAATTAGACTTGCTATAATAGATGGTGGTCAATTGGAACATTCAAGAAGAAGAATGCTTCATATTCAGATACCATAGACTTGTCATTGATGTTGATGACATTTACTTCCTAAGTGGACTTCCATGTCATGGGGTGAACTCAATTTGTATGAGCATAGGAGAGGTGGAGAAACAAATGCCACCTATTTGCTACAACATTGCACTCGAGGGGCTGCTCTCAAAGATGGAAGAATTGATATTAAGACCATAGCACAACTTCCTTTGAAATATATCAGGTTCACCATTGCACGACTGTACGGTAGTGCAGATTTGCATTTGCTCACAAAGGCTCAATTGCAAACCATCATAGAGTGTTTGAAAACTACCATATTCAACTCGAGTGAGGCTGCAATTTCCAATCTGAAGGGGCAACTCACCAAGGTCAAAACATGCAAACTCAAAAAAATTGGGTATGGTGTCTTCAGTATTTCATTTGATTTGGAGTAGATTCCTCTTTTGGATCCATAGATAGATATAGAGAGATGAGTACCTTGTGACCCTCACATGTTGAAATGGGTTACACTTATTTCATGCCATGGAGGTGGCAAGGGATCAACGATCAAATTTAATCATGACTTCTTTGAGTGGCTAGAAAATCAAATCATCATGATTGAAGATTTTTCGTATGCAGGGATGGACTACACAGGAGATCTGGACATGCCACTTCCTCCTGGGATGCAATGGAGTGATATAGGTGAAACTTCACATTTTGGTTGATTTTTAAAAAAAATCATTTTTTGTTATTTTTTGGCATCCAAAACTAATTATCTGAAATGATCATACATATGCGGCCCCAATGAGACCAGCTGGATTGTGTAGATATGATAGGCATGGTGAGTAGTCAGTAGCTCCCATAGTTTTGAACCCGAATGTGACAGAGACACTAACAGAGATAGAGCACAACCTTCAGAGGTTGACCTTGGACATCTCAGATGTCATGATAAATTATTTTCCTCTCCACTACCAGAGGCATACTGCAGGGGTTCCTAGACCTACTAGTCATTTTCTGCAATGAGTAGCACGTGCTATCGTATGTTACCATGATCATCATCATGCATAGTCATTGGTCTTAGGGATACATTTTTTATTTTTGATGATGTATGGGCATGTTCAGAAAATAAAGGCCACGGGGCCTCATGTCTTTGTATGACAATTTTGTAAAAGCCACACTTTCTACAAACACTTATCTAATGAAAGATACTACTTCTATTTCAGTCTATCTTGTACAATATATGGATGAATATTGCATTTAATTTATTTACATATGTTTTACAAATGCCAATTTAACACATAATTAGCCCATGCGTCAGTTAATGTGTTTAAATTTCTCGGAATATGTTGATACTCAATATAATCAAACTCTCTTTCCAAGAGACGAACCCACAAAAACATTCTTAACATGGAAGCACTTCTAACTAAATAAACACCATTCAAGTGTAATACTATGAGTTGCAAATCTAACCTAACGATCAATCGACAAATGCCAAATGAAATGGAATCAGATCATAGATCAATCATTGTGTTATGTTCTGTAATATTATTCATTGCTTGACCAAGGCATATCCCATGAATAGAAACTAACTCATATGTGGGAAAATAAATGACCCGGGCTGCGGAAGATAAATTCTAAGTACTACGACTAGTGCCATCATTGAATCCAATGTAAGTTTGAGGGAGCGTCAACATATACAAATCAAGTCTAACACAAGATAAGCAGGAGAAGTAGTGGAAAATCATAAAAGGCTGCTAAAAACTACCACAAGTAAACTATGGTATAGTAATATACAATTTTTTCACTGAACAATCTAAGCATAATATCTCTTTAGGTAAATACCATTTATGATCTTTCCCAAAGGAATCTCATCATAATCAACTAGTTCATAGGCCCCTTTTACCAATGCATGCTTTACAACATAAGGTCCATGCCACATGGGCTCGAACTTTCCAACACCTAACTTATCGTGCTCTTGATCATAGACCAAGACTAAATCACTTAATGCATACGAATGGGGTTTGACATTTTGATCATATTGTGCTTTAACTCATTTCTTTTGTGCCTCACTAGCTAATGAAACATCACGACGAGTCTCATCAAGACGTGCTAAGTACAGGAAACATTCTTCTTCAGCAGAAGTGGTTGGTAATAATTTAATTTCCAGTTTCAAAGATGGTATCTCGCATTCAATCGACATAACTGCTTTCATGTCATAAACGAGCTAGAAAGGAGTAAAATCTGCTGAAGTTTTTGTTGTGGTACGGTATGCCCATAAGGTTGGATAAAACATTAAATGCCAATCTCGTTTATGATTCCTGATAATCCATTTAATCATGGTGTTTAATACATTTTTAACGACTTCTACTTGGCCATTTTCCTGCTGGTAATATGGAGTAGAACTGTCATGATAAGATTAATCATCATAAAGTCTCGAAAATGGATACCATGGTTCGTGATGATGGATTGTTGAACTCTAAACTGAGCAATCACCTGATTGAACATGAAAATGGATGTTGTTTCACCATCATTCTTATATGTGGGCATCACTTTGACCCATTTCATAAAATAATCCACCGTAAGGATAACATACCCGTGCCCCCCCGATTGAATGAGGTTTACATGTAAGGAAAACGATTACCCATTTAGCGAAAGGACCTACAACAATGATTGGGTGAAGAGGAGCTATGTGTGCATTTGTTTTTTGATAATGGATTTGACAATTCTAGCATCTCAGGACTATAGTAATACATTCTTTCAACATAGAAGGCCGAAAACAACCTGCATCTAGGATCTTTTGAGTAGTGGAAAACCCTAACATATGATCGCCACAAGCTCCAGAATGGAAGTCATTTAATGCCTTTTCAGTTTCCTCGTGAGTTAAACATCGTCTGAAGATGGAATTGACACCATGACTATACAGTGTATTGTTAACAATATTGTATTGTTGGGATTGATATCATATACGATGATGATCAGTTTGATTCATTTATGGCTGAACTGTCTGGGTCTAAAGATAAATGATGATATATCCATACTAAGGATCTAAAGTATTGATTAGAAAGAGAGATTTGTCTGGAAGAGAATCCTCTACCACATTTTCCATTTCAATACAGGGAAAGTCACATAATAATTCAACAAACACCAACAATTTCTTAGATTTGGATTTAATGAATTTCAAATCGAATTCCTATAGGATGACTATCCATTTGGAATACTTGCCCCCCAACAATTATCTAGTAAGAATGCAAACCATTGGGTTGCAATCGAAAACCATAGTAGTTTTGCACAATAGAGTGTAGTGACGGAAATGTTGGAAAACTTGAACAACTGCCAAGGCCAATTTCTCCACGTGTGCATATTTTTCTTCAGTTGTGGTCAAATTACGACTTAAGTAATATATCACATGGTCTTCGTTCTATTCGCCTTCCTGGACTAGAACCATGCCAATGGTGGAATCAGACACGACTAAGTATAAAAAGTAGTCTCGGTGATAATCAGGAAGATGCAACAGCGATGTATAGGTCAATCCATATTTAAGTGCATCAAAGGTATTTTGATCCACTTTATCCCATATAAATGAGATGCCCTTGTTCAATAGTCGAGTAAAACCTTTAGTCAACTCGGTGTAGTTTTAGATAAATCGACATAGAAAGTTTTCCTTCCCTTACAAACTTTGGATTTGAAAGATATTGGAAGGAGGAGGCATATTAAAAATAGCCTCAACCTTCAATGAATCGACACAAATGCCTTCCTTTTAAATGACAAATCCTAGCAATCGACCAGATTGCACATAGAAAACACAATTGTGTGGATTTAAGCGAGTATTGTAATGACGACATCTGATAAAAATTGCTCTCAAATGCTTTGGATGATCTTCCCATCTCAATGAATGAGCTAGAAATTCATCGAGATAATATTGCACAATATGCTTGATATTGTGAAATGCATAAGACATAGCCCATTGAAAATGTGCACCGACATTCTTCAAAATGAATGGGATTTTTCGATAGGAAAAAGTCCCCCATGGGTATATGAATGCAGTTTTGTGTTGATCATTTGGGAGTATGTTGATTTGATTGTAGCCAAAAAATTCATCCATAAATGAAAACATTTCATTTCCGACACATTCGTCAATAATTTGATCAATATAGGGAGTGGGATAGTTTTCCTTCAAACAATATTTGTTGATATCCCTACAATCAACACATACTCTAATGGTTGCCAATTTCTTGTTAATAGGTACAATATTGGCCACCCAATCAATCAAGGGAACTGAGTAGATGAAACGTTCTTTGAGCAGTTTCTCGACCGCAGGTTTAATCGCATCAGCTTTTCGCGGATGCACCAAATGTAATCTTTGTGTGATAGGTTTGGCATCTGAGTAAGTGTTGATTTTGTTCAAAACAATGCTTAGGTTAATTTCTAGCATTTCCTCATAGGACTAGGCAAAAATGTCTCAGAATTATTGAACTAGGGCTTTATACGTCTGAATATCTTCAACTAAGCATAAAGCACGTACGCGAATATTTTCAACAATTTATGTTTTTACTGAAATATCTATGGCAATCTTTGCATATATATTACCGACTTTCATTTCGGATTCAGCTTGAAAATTTGAAATGGGCCATTAGGATTATCTACAATCTCAGGCAAAAACATAGTCAAAAAATCATTTTCAATTTTATCAAGGTTAGGTAGAAAATATGAGTGATGATGGTAATCATTCCATAGCATTTCATCTGAATTCATGACCTCCATGATACTTTCGTCAGTTGGAAACATATAGTCAAAAGGACAAGGAAGTGAAATTGGTTCTAACCAAGGTAAAGTAGAATATGAATCATTGATCTTATCCACTCGATCAATTTCAGAAGATGATGGGTTAGAAAATGATTGAACTACCTGATAATCCAATTCAAAAGGGATCAAAGGCATCTCAATGTCATAGGAGACTAATTCAAACTCTAAAGGCACTATCCATGGATCAAATTATTCCATAGTGCTTGATGTAATCATTTTAACCTCAACAAAATTATAAGGAAATTTAAGTGGAGGGAATGTAAAGGTTCTCATCAACGATGAGTGTTTGAGAAAACCAACATCCTCATAAAGAGCATTGTTTTACCGAAAAATGGTATGCTACCTGTAGAATTAGGGTCTGAAATATAGTAAGACAACTGGTCTACTTTGACAATCTTCCCTTTATGAGGAAATTGTATCATTCGAAAAAGGGATGTGACCACTATTGACATAGCATAGGTCCAAATTCAACTAATCAAAAGTTTATCATTGAGTTGAGCATCAACAACTTCAACTTCGATCGTGATTGTTTTACCCTCTAGCTCTATGGGTAGATCATTAAGTATTCCATAAGGATGAAAACCTCTTCCATCCTAGAATTTCATGGTGGTAGGTGATTGATTGATGGATGGAGAACCTAAATCTTTCCAACACGCAATCCACATAATACACGTAGAAGCTCCTTCATCAACAACTGTGCGAACCACTCGTATGGTTTTAACAAAAATTGGAATCTGGAACGCCAATTAATGAGGGAGTCTCGGGATATGACTCTCAATATCAAAGATAATTAGATTAGAATCTTACGGATCAATAGCTCCTATAACTAACAATAAAATCTTTTGTTGTGACGGGCATGTTTGCAACACTTCCAGAGCTAAAATTACGGAAGGATACATAGCCAGATCTTCGACAATGTTATAATTATGTGCAACTCTAACATGTGGGTTGAAAGTTGATTTTTAAGTAGACATTTGGGAGGTGGTTGAATAAATATTTCAAGATTTGGTTTCTTGATATGTAATGTTTTAGAAGGAGGAGGAAGAATTGAACCTAAAAGTTGACCACCTGAACTAGCCTCATTTCCATTGTTAACAAAACCTTTAGATTCGTAATATTTTGATCTCGTAGATACCATAACTTGTTGCGAATACATCATCATGATATCTTACAATGTAGAAGAGGAAGATGTGTTATGAGAAACCATTTTTCTATCTTGAGAAGGAAATGGATCCTTCAAAATAGCGTGAGTTGGAGAACCTTTAATGATTTTGGAAACCTCTGCCCGATGTGGGCATTTATTTGTATATTGCAAACAAGGAAAGGATAGCAAGGTTTACGTTTCTCGTCAGTATATTCAGTTTTAGCGGGTTTCTCTTTCGAAGAAGCATTTTTTTTTCGATTTACCTTTCCCATTCTTTTGACCTCTGGTTGATTTGGACTTGTTGGTAGATGGTTCTACAGCATTAATCTCATAAATAGTTTCCGGAGAAAGGCTTTCAGATGGTGAATCTTGTATGGCCAAAGTCTGAGTACTTTTAGAATTTTTACTTTTCCTATCAGGTTTTTGGCTAGTAGAACCTATGATACCATCAATGACATTAGATCCTTTACGAGAAGTAATTATTGGATCACTTGTAGGGCATGGTAAATTCGGGATTTTCTCGTACAAGGTGCTAGATTGAGTGTAGACTAAATCTAAATACTCAGCACAAACAATTACCTGCTCTTCTGTGATGACACCTCTCTTAGAAACATCCTTTGTAATAATAGGAAGAAGCGACTTTGTAAACCATTAAGCTAAAATTTGATCTAGAATAAAAACTTCGACTAATCGACATCTACATCTTCATTCATAGATATGATCGAAAATGTGAGTTGATTTTGATTGTTTTAAAGAAGTCAATAGTCCGATACCAACATCATAACGAATCAGTAACTAAAATTGGGTTAAAAGCATTATTATTAGGGAGTTAAAGTTATGGAAAGAGGCGTGAGGTAGCTCAATGTACCATTTGGCTTCCGAACCAATTAAAGTTCATTGGAAAAGGTGAAGACGAATAGAGCATCAATTAAAGAATTTGATGCACACCAAAGATGATATGTCATCACATGGTTGGATGGATCTTCTTTAGATTTGCCTTCAAATTTGGGTATGTCACTCAGTAACTTGGTAGGAATCTCCAACCAATAAGGATAATAATGAATGGGATTGTTTCTTAATCGGGATAGGTCAAATAAATATAGGGCCTTGTGGTAAAGTTTGATAACCTTGTGGGTTAAGACCAAACCCTAGAGGAGGATACCCAGGATATCTTGGAATAGCCTGTGCAATTGGAATTAGAATTCCACCAGGGTAACTAGGATGAGCCATACCGGTTTGAGGTTGAATAGAGACTTGATAAGTATGACCAGGGTATGGTTGAATCTTGAAAGGTTTAGCTTGACCCATTTGACTTAATTAATATTTCCCATGTACAAGTTGAGCTTACAAAGGTTGACCTTGAAAAAATTGCCTTTGAACATACTGACTTTAAATCAATTGACCTTGAAAAGGTGGGTTTTAGAAAGTTTGACCTTAGAAAGGTCGACTTTGAAAAAATTGTCCTTGAAAAGGTGGAACTTGATAAGCTTGAACTTAAAAAGGTGGGCTTTGTAAAACTTGAATTATAAAGGGTGCTTGCAGTGTTCCTATAGTGGGTTGTCTGATAGGAATATGTCGTATAGATTGGATTCTAGGGATGGTTTGATAAGAAAAAACCTGAGGGATTGCCTGAGTAGTTTGAGGAACAAATATTTAAGGGGTAACTGGAACGATGGTTTATGATACTCCTCGGGTAGGTGTCTGAGGGGAACTTGGAACCGACTGCGAAACAAGTGTCTGTGGTGAAATCTGTGTTGAAAAATGTAACTAGGTTCAGTCTTCATAATGACCTGTAATTATCATTTTATGTAATGATATGTAAACAAGAAAAACAAATTTATTGTATTTCTTGCTTCATGGGTTTCATGAGCAAGAGATTTTATTTTTGAGTCAAGGCTCCCATTGAGAGTCTTCAGGAATTATTTTTCATCTAGTCATCAAATGATAGAGTCATTGTCATGTAATGAATTCATGTTAGACTTTGTAAAAGGTCAATCTTGTCCATGTAAATTATCCTCCAAGACCTTGTCACTTATCCTCTTCAAGTCAGCCTACAACGATGGAAGAACATGCTAGAAGAAATCGGCTTAACTACTTGTGATCATGTCAACCTAAAGGACATGTGATGAAGTGTATATATAGCCACACCATGCCTCGCTTGGAGGCAAGAAACTCAACAAGCAAAAGTATGAAGAAAAGATCAAGTATAAGTATGAAGAAGAAGTGAATAAATAGTGCGAATAAGAGGCTAAAAGGAAAGTGTGAACATAGGATTATTTTGGGCATAGCGAAGGAGGATTATTCTAGGCATAGCAGAGAAGGTTTCTTATTCGGTCAACAAATGAGAGTTACTTCTTAGCAAGATAAGGAGAAGTTTCTTCTGGGATAGTGAAGAAATGATTATTCTGGGGTAAGCGAAGTAAGGGTTCTTCTAGGGTACTTTTTTTGGGTGATAGAGATATAAATATAGAGACCAAGATTCTCTAGAGAAATCTAGTGAGATCATAAACATCGAGTTTCTCTAAAGGAAGTCAAGAAGAAGTAATGTGAAGGATAAATATTGAGTTTCTCTAGAAGGAGTCGAGGAGAGCAGTTCAAAATCAAGAAGAAAGTTGAGAAAGGGAAGAGGAAGAGCATCAAGGTTAGTGACAAGGTTCTTGGGAGGATACTAGATTCAAGGGTCTTTGTCATGGTCCTGGTAGTCATTAATTGAATATCTAGAAGAATAATTTTGATCGGGTTTTCCTCTCAAGAGGTGAGAGGTTTTGGCATTTGCTGACAAGCCTACATACTGTGTCACTTGTCTTTTATTGTGCATATTGCTAATTTTATTGATGAAAAGAACACAGTAATAACATAACAAAGAAAATACTATAAGCTAAGAAGTAAAAGTATATCACAAACAATTATAAAGTAGAGAAATCTTTTAACTATTCATGCCCTAGATCTATCAATATGGTATCAGAGCTAAGGTGTTGAAGTCAAGAAGGGGAACTCAATCAAGAAGACGTCAAGCCTTAAATAAGGATCATAGAAAATCCAAGGGATACCAAGGGCAAGATCATCAAACCCTAGATCGAAGAAATCTACGCTAGTAAGAGTCTTGAAAATCATCTTTAAGAAGGAAGACTAGAACATTTAAGAAGGATCGTGAATCAAGCTCTCTCTCATCAATCTCTCAAGAATAAAATACTCTAGCAACATCAAGATTAAGGAGAAAGCAAGTAAAAATCACTCAAGTAAGTCTATGGTTATATCTAATAATACCAAAATGTCCTTTTGCAAGGAAATAAAAATTAGTTGGGATTGCAAATTTCCTTGCATGGAAGAAAAGGACAAACCTAAATCTTATTGAGAATGAGGTCATGGATCACATCAAGGGGTCAATAACCTAGCCTCCAAAGGAAGATACTCAAGCACATGCTAGATTCATGAAGGGATAAGTGAGAGCCCACAACATTCTTATAGAATCTATAAAAGACCCTCTAATCCCATATGTATCAAAGTTGGAGACTGCAAAAGCAATATATGACAAACAGTAGAGTTTTTTTCCATAAGTACTGCAGGAGAAGTAATCTCATTAAGGAAATAACTCTACAAACTGAAGATATTCAAGGAACATGGAAAAGCCTCATACTTCATGAGGATATCATAAATTCGAGATCAACTACAAGAGCTACGAGAAGTCATGTCTGATAGAGAGATGACCACAGTGGTATTGAATGCACTATTGGAATAATGGGGTAAATTCACTTCAATTTTATATGGGAGTAAAGTGACTACTCCATTTCAAGATCTATGGTCACTCTGTAATATCGAAGAAACCAAAGTAAAGGTGAAAGTTGATGTAGGACCAAAGAGCATAATTAAGCATATGCTACCATGACAAGAAGAAAAGGAAAATTCAGAATGTTTGGTCCTCCAAAGAAAAGGAAGAACATGGTTAAGGTAAGATGCTATGGTTGTCAAGAACTTGGGCACTATAGAATAGATTGTCCTAAATGTAATAAGGACAAGAGGGATAGGGAAGGAGCCCATATTACTAAGGAAGTAAAAGAACCTGAGACAAAGAAGCTTAAGAAGGAAGAAGTAAAAGATCTATACTATGAGTGAAATGATCTTCTTCACTAGAAGGTACTTTTCACTTATAATTTATAGATAGGAAATAATGTAAATAAAATAGGATGCATCAGATTAGAAAATAACCTCGTGATCAAAGCATTAAAAGTAAGATCTCCTAACATGAGAAGCAGAAAGAATAAATTCTATAGATTACAAGAAATAAGAGCTCTTGGAAACCTCATTGACATCTCAAGTGATACTTATAGAAAGAAGTAGAGGTCATCATCAACTGGGATCATCATACTATAGTCAATAAGGAAAAAATTGTTGAGTAAGGATATGAAATATCCTCAAGTTTCCCTGATAGAATCCTTATCAAAGGATTCACCAATCTAGAAAGAAAACAAGTGTTTCTTTAAGAATTCCATCTCGTGGGGTTCAAGGAATGATGGTATGATGACATAATAATGAAGCAGGTCTAAAGGATAAAGTTATTTCGTTCAGATGAAGCCGCTACAGGAAGTCTAAATGAGCGAAAGGAAATATGAGGTATGTATGCTTACATAGGTTATTATGAAAGTCATGTCATATGGTTACAGATAATATGGATCACTATTTCCATATTCGGAAATATGATCAAAATAAGAAAGGATCTCCTCCTATGAAAGATTGTAGAAAAGCATATGTCACACTAGATGGAATAAACATAATATGTTCTCATATGAATCATGAGGAAGCTAACTAAAATTAAGGAACTCTAGTTGGAAGCTCCTCGAAATAAAGTATGTGAAAAGAAAGGAAGAGATCGTAAAATATACAACAAAGGTAGAAGGCATTCAACATCTGAGACTAAGAAGAGTTCACTGGAATATTTCCCAGAAAGATATGAAGACTTTGATAAGAGTCGGAAAAATATGGAGACCCTTGACAATGGATATCTTTGGGAGATGTGTCAACATGCATGTAGGATGTTGATACCTACAGAAAAATGGCATGATGAAAGACCATCACAAAGGTAATTTTAATTTAAGTGTTCATTTTGTATTTTTGAAATAATATCTAGATGGGCTTATGTAGGAATGCCAAAGGGAAGATCTGTGCATGACTTCCAAGAAGACCATATAGAAGGATGTAAGATCCTTCCAAAAATATGGCATGAAGAAAGAAACATGACATGAAGCAAAGCCAGATGGAAAAATTGATGAATCACTTTCCGATGAAAGGAATAAGGACATGAATAACTCATGGATGAAAGTGATGGATGGTCTATATCCTATGAATAAGTCCCCAAAATATGAATACTTCACAACAAAGAAGAAATTCATGACATCGAAGAAGAGAGGAGTTCTTTGACCAGGTGCTCAGTGTCTAGCTCAAAAATCATCTTTCCCAGAATGGCTTGAAACCTGAACAACCACATTTGTCTCGGTGAAACAATCCCAATGCAACTCATTTCACTGAAAACCGAGTTCGTATGAGGAAGATATCGCATTCTGTCTGCTTTCCCAAATAGTGGAATTTTTGAAAAAAAATGTGTACAATCACTGCACAGTCAGCAGTCCATACTATTGACGTGTCAGGTGACTGTGTAAAGTCAACAGTGGTCAATGGTCCAATTAGGTTATGCCATGTGTCAGATGGTGGTTGGTTTGTAGGTGGTGATGTGGCAAGTTTTTATTGGTTTGAATGGACCAATGAGGAGGGGACAAGTGGCAAGCCCGGAGACCGCCATGGATCCCTCCCCAAAGGACCGGTGGACAATCGGCATGTAGTTTACCAAAATTTTATGGTGGGCGGGGGGTTCGAACCCAGGACTTGCTCCGAACAAACTCTACAACATACCCTTTCACCCATGTTATTTTTCTTAAAATCTAATGGTTTCAAAACAATGTTATCGCTTAACTATTACGGAGTTGGCAGTAAAACCATCGGCAATTATCGCCGATATGTGACCACGGTAACCAACCAACGACTAACAAAAAATGTGACTGTTGCACTAACTATTGGGTAACCCCATGTGAACACCACCCAAACCTCTGGTGGTGACAGCTAT
>APFE031201418.1:0-10145 GCA_000404065.3 Pinus taeda | reverse complement strand
CCTCGGCTAGTAATTCAATTACAGCACTATATCAGCTACATTGTTTGTTGTGCAACCTAGACACACACCTTGAATATCTACTAACTCACCATGAGGATCGTAGATCACCCATGCCGCAGATGACAGATTGCAAGTACTGCGGGAAGCACCATCAGCGAAACCAACGTAAGGTGATCCAGACATCTGTTCAGAAGCAAAAGACACAATAAGCGACAATCACACCGACACACTAAGACAAAAATCAAATGAACACGCACACACACTAAACACACTGTAAAAAGCATATGCATGTAAAAAATAAACGAGAGAGTGCCTGGACTCAGGCGTAATATTTCTTAAGATACAGCCCATTATGGGGCCTGTCCAGGGGATTGCCTTCATAATCGATCAGCTCATAGCCACCTTTTTTTAGAACTCGTTTTACAATGTAGGGCCCATGCCACATTGGCTCGAGTTTTCCTGCTCCTAGCTTATCATTAGCCTGATCGTAGAGCAGTACCAAGTCTCCTTCGACGAAAGAGCGGGGATTAATAGAGTAATCGAAGTGAGTTTTCAGTCGCTTCTTTTGAGCTTCAATAGCAAGGGAGGCTAGACGACGTGTCTTGTCTAGTCGTTCCAAGTAAAGAAGCCACTCTTCTATAGGAGTAGTCTTGGGAAGTAACTCGACGGCTAATTTGAGTGAAGGAATCTCACACTCAATGGGGAGGGTTGCCTCCAGTCCATATACTAGCTGAAAAGGGGTGAACCCAATGGCATCCTTCGCGGAGGTCCGGTAGGCCCACAACGCAGAGAACAACATCAAATGCCAACTAGACTTGTGCATGCCAACAGTTCTCTGAAGCATCGTGACCAAGACTTTGTTCACGGCTTCAACCTGACTGTTAGCCTGAGGATAGTACGGAGAGGAACTATCATGCCTAAGTCCAAGTTGGGTTGTCAACTCGACCATCATATGATTACGGAAATGTTTTCTGTGATCAGTGACAATGGCTTATGGAACTCCGAACCGAGAAATAACATGGTTAAAAGGAAACTGCGTCGTCGTATGACCGTCTTCGGACAATGTGGGCATCGCCTCGGCCCATTTTGTAAAGTAATCTACAGCAACGATGATATAACCATGCCCCCCGGCCAAGCGAGGGTTACATGTCACATAATCGATGCCCCATTTGGCAAAGGGGCCTACGGTCACAACGGGGTGCAGCGGACGCACGCATCTTCCGCTGGTAAATCTGGCATTCGTGACAAGAACGGATGACAAGAATGCAGTCCTTGAAAATGGAAGGCCAGAAGTAGCCAGCATGGAGGATCTTTTGTGCGGTGGCATATCCAGACATGTGACCACCACAAGCACCGGAGTGGCAGTCATTTAGAACTCTTTCAGCTTCTTCGAAGGTTAGACATCGATGAAGAACCGAATCAACCCCAAGGTGGTACAGGGTGTCCCCAACTATGCGATATGGCTGAGCTTGGTGACGAATCCGTCGACGAGCGTCTTTCGAGGTCTCGGGGTGGAAGGAGGACGTCTGCAAATAGACAATTATGTCCCCATACCATGGATCGAGGGTGCTGATAAGGAAAAGAGTTTCATCTGGAATAGACTCCTCTATTTGCGAGGAAGTAGCGGCAGATGGAAAAGAGCACAAAAGTTCAGCAAAAACGAGTATTTCTTGGACTTGGCCGCAGTAAATTCCAAGTCGAACTCTTGGAGGATCACGATCCACTTTGAGTATTTTCCCCCCAACAATTGTCGTGAAAGAATGTAGGTCATGGGGTTACAATCTGAAATCACCGTAGTAGTACGCAACAGAATGTAGTGACGAAAGCGTTGGATGGCGCAGACTGCGGTGAGAGCCAACTTCTCGACATATGCATATCGAGTCTCTGTGTCTAATAAGTTGCGACTAAGGTAATAAATGACATGCTCGATGCCATCATTGTCGTCTTGAACCAAAATCATGCCGATAGTGGTATCGGCAGCGGCCAAATAGAGTGTATAGTCACGATGGTAATTTGGAGGCCGCAACAAAGGGGCGGAAACCAGGAGGGTTTTGAGATGAGCAAATGAATCCTCGGCTATGGTATGCCATCGGAATGGGGTGTCACGCTTCAGTAATCGGGTAAAACCCTTTGCCACTTCGGCATAGTTTGGGATGAACCGTCTTAGAAAATTAGCTTTCCCCTATAAACTCTGTAATTGCCGCAAAGTAGCAGGGGGAGGAAGATTCACGATTGCCTCGACTTTAAGGGGATCCAAACGGATACCCTCTCGGGAGACGATAAACCCGAGAAGTCAACCAGATTCGACGCAGAAGACACATTTGTGCGGATTTAATCAGATATTATAGTGTCGACAACGAAGAAAGATTTCACGAAGGTGCGATGGGTGGTCCGCGCGCTTAGCTGAATGAGCGGGAAGATCATCCAGATAAGGCTGTACGATGTGTCTGATATCGTGGAAAGCATAAGACATCGCACGCTGAAAGGTAGCACCGGCATTTTTAAGGCTGAAGGGGAGCTTTTTATAAGCAAAGGTGCCCCAGGGACAGATGAAGGCCGTCTTGTGTTGATCAGCCGTAGCAATGTTAACCTGGTTGTAACTAGAGAAGTCGTCCATAAAAGAATATCTCGCTGCCCGCACACTCGTCGATGAGTTGATCAATGAATGGCGTGGGGTAGTTGTCCTTTGGGCAAGCTCTGTTAATGTCACGGTAATCAACGCAGACACGAATGATGCCCTATTTTTTGTCGGCAGGGACGATATTTGAGACCCATTCTGTCAGTGGGATGGGATAAATAAATCCCGCCTTAAGAAGTTTTTCAACCTCTGCTTTGATGGCTACCGCCTTACGGGGGTGCACGGGACGCAAACACTGGCGAACAGGTTTGGCCCTGGGATACGTTGGTATCTCGTGCACTACTATAGATGGATCAATACCGGGCATTTCTTCATAGGACCATGCAAAGACATCACAAAATTCGCGAAAAAGTGCGATAAACACCTGAATCTCCTCAGGAGTGTAGGTCACTCCTATGTAAATGTTCTCGACAATCCCCGCCTTAACAGAGATGTCGATGGGTTGCGTCTGCGTGATGTTCCCTAAATTCCCCTCGGACGATGTGTGATAAATCTGAATGGGCGTCTGAAGGGGTTGAGAAGGGAAACATGGAGAAAACCGCTCAAGACAAAGCAATGCTTCCCGAAAGGTAGGGAGAAAGGAGGAACGGTGGTGAAGAGGAAACCACGGACGTTCGTCCAGAGACATAGTCTCTATAATAGCCTCATCGAAAGGAAATATCTCCTTCAATGGATTCGAGGAGGTGTATTCTCCTAACCAAGGGGGGAAATCATCTGAGTCGAGAGCCCCACTCGTGACGGTGGGTTGATCATGAGAGGCCGATGCAGCAACAATTTCGACGTAGTTGAGCTCGGCTGGACTCAACGGCATCTCCTCACCCCAAGGTTCTATCTGGTCGATGGAAGGAAGGATCCAGGGATCAGAACGAACCGAGATCATAGAGATTGAGGCGAAGTTGGGAGGTGGGAGGGAAAAAACACCCATAAGGGCGGGTTCTTTGAAGAGCCCGACTCCCACGCTTTTAAACAGAACTGAGGTATGCTCAACGAAGGGTACGTTTCCCTCAGAAGAGGAAGCGAAGAAAGAGAGTTGGTCGACCGTGACAATTTTCCCTTGATGGGGGAAACGAATGACACGGAAGAGGGATGAAGCCACAACATGCATATCGTACGTCCAGCTTCGGCCTAGAAGGAGGTTATATGTGAGATTTGCGTCCACAACCTTGACTTCTACTTCTACAATCTTCCCTTCTAAGGTAATCGGTAGCCGTTGAAGGATACCATAAGGTCGAGATTATCTCCCGTCGAATGCTTCCAAGGTCATTGGGGACTGACTCAACGTCGGAGACCCGATGGCTTTCCAACATGCAATAGACATAATGCAGGTTGATGCGCCCTCATCAATGACTATACGATGGATCGTTTTAGAATTGATGACGACTTGAATGAGGAAAGCTATCAGATGAGGCAGTCGAGGAACATGGCTCTCGAGATCGAAGGTAATTAAATCCAAGTCCGCTGGGTCGATGCCACCGATGACTGATAGCAGGGACTTCCTTTGGGGGGGGCAGCTCTGAAGGACCTCTTGGGTGGACATAGCAGACGAAGCCTGCGCTAAGTCCTCCACGATGCTATAGTGCTGGGCAGCACGAGCATTCGGGTTATAAGAAGACCTCCTGAGTACCCCTTTGGGAGGGGGTCGGATTTTCGTCTCAACACTCGGTCTCTCGATATGGAGAGGACCAGAGCTGGATGGAGGAGCACTTGAGGGAACCTATGGCTCCTTCCCGGTGGACGACGGATACTCCTTAGCTCGAGTTGTTACATGAATAGGAATAGTTCCAACCATGAAGACCTAGGAACCAAAGGGAGAAGAAGAGGGGTCAGCCACAATCTGAGTTTGCTGAGAGGGAAAGGGTTCTTTCAGAACCGCAGGGACCCCAGGAGCACCTTTCAACAAACGACTAACTTCGGACTGCCTAGGGTAGTCCTTAGTGTAGTGATCTTCCTCACAAATGAGGCAAGGATACTTAGGTTTGCGTTTAGCTCCTTCCTCGGCTGGAGGTTTAGAGGATTCCTGCTTGGGTTGATCGGACTTATTTTTCCCTTTCCCTTTTTCCTTTTTCTTTCCTTTCAAGGCCTTGCCCGCTGTGGTGGACTGAATGGCGTTGACCTCGGAAGTGTTACCAGAATTTAGAACGCCCTGGGAAGTGTTTTCGTTGGATGCACTTGACTTTTGCTTCCCAGGATTCGATGATTTTTTAGAGGCCTGGTTTACAAAGCCAATGACTCCATCAACAGATGGCTTGGGCGGAGCCTTGGATGTACCAGGCCTGGGTGCGTCCGGCAAGTACTCATACAAAGTACCAGACTGAGAATACACTAAGTCTAGGTACTGAGCGCGCGCGATCGCTTGCTCTTCAGTTACACAGGCTCCCATGGCGATGTCCCGCGCAATCTTGGGAACAAAGGAAGTTGTAAACCAGTCGGTGAGGAGTTGATCAGGTATCCAGAATTTGATCAACCTGCGACACCTTCTCCATTCATGAATATGATCGGAGATATGTGTAGCAGTATCCTACTTAAGAGACGTAAGGAGGTGAGTCCCCGTCTCATACCGAATGGGTAACTGAAAATGAGTCAAAAATGCTATAGCCAATGAATTACAATCTTGGAATGACGCTCGGGTTAACTCGATGTACCATTTAGCTACCGAACCAGTGAGGGTCCTTTGAAAGAGGCGAAGCCGAATCGAATCGTCGAGCCATGAATTTGACGAACACCATAAGTGATACGTCATCACATGAGCTTAAGGATCTTCCCCGGCCTTCCCATCGAATTTGGGACAGTCACTTGGTATTTTGGTTGGAACTGGTGGCCACTGTGGATTGTGCAGAATGGGATCATTCATCAATTTTGACACATCGGGCAGTTCCAACGTCGCTAGAAATGGTAGCTGCGGATTAAAAGACATTTGTCCTGGATACGAAGTAGAACCAGAATTCCATCCAGTTCCTGGTTGCCCCCATTGCCCTTGTCCCGATGGGCCAGGCCCAAATGGGCCTTGTCCAGAAGGATTTTGACTGTAGGGGTTATTTCCAGAACTGGGTTGCTGGTTCTGCCCCCCAGCGCCCATTGGTTACCATACTGGCCAATAGGTTGTTGATAATTTTGATAGGGATTACCCTGCGGCTGTTGGTAATTTTGGTACGGGGTATATTGATTTTTCCCTCGGGGTTGCTGGTATCCGTACTGAGCCTGAGAACCAGACGACATTTGATAACCAGATTGGGATTGATACCCACCTGAATGCTGGGGTTGGGATTGGTACCCACCCGAATAAGGAGGCTGGGCCTGATACCCACCTGAATAAGGAGGCTAGGATTGATACCCACCAGAATAAGGAGGCTGGGATTGATACCCGCCAGAATAAGGAGGCTGGGATTGATACCCACTCGAATACGGAGGCTGGGATTGATACCCACCCGAGTATGGAGGTTGGGATCGGTACCCGCCTGAGTAAGGAGGTTGGGATTGGTACCCACTTGAATACGGAGGCTGGGATTGATACCCACCTGAATACGGATGCTGGGATTGATACCGACCTGAAAGAGGAGGTCGAGATTGGTACCCACCTGCATGCTGAGCTGTCTGGTTATAAGGTTGTCCTGGTCGGATTTGAGACGGCCCCGTTCGCCCAGAAGGTCGAGCTTGCTGAGTGAGGGGCTGCCCTTATGCAACTGAGGATTGTCCTTGTTGACTAGATGGTTGCTGAGCGGTAGGCTGGCCTTGCTGGACGTAAGGCTAGCCCCTTGCCCAGAAGGGTTTCCTTGCTGGTTTACGGGTTGACCTTGCTGTCCATAAGGTTGTCCCTGGTTCCCATAAGGTTGCCCCGAAGGGTAGCCTTTCTGGGTACCAGGTTGACCTTGTTGAGCATTAGGTTGTCCCGGGTTTCCTGAAGTTTGCCCAAGATATGTAAAAGCCGGACCACTAGAGACCAAAGGTTGTCCCTGATTGGGTTGTCCTTGTGGGCCTCCCTGTTGACCTGGGTAATTCTGGCCAGCATATTGCTGCCCATGATTAGGCTGCGAGTAGGGCTGTTGACCCTAGTAGGGTGGTCCTTGCTGTCCTTGTCCCAGATGGTACTAGCCTCCACCATAGCCAGTGGTACCCCAAGCCACGTTCAATGGAACGGAAACCTCATCATAAGGTATTTCAGGCAAGGAGGTAAACAAATAATGATTCTCAGGATCATAATATGGGCCTTGCCCATCTGGGCTCTGGATGTTACACAAGTACTGAAAATATGCCTCCTATGCCGTCATATGATCGGAAGCAGGAGGAGCACCACTTGCGGGGTGCATAACTCTAGTAGCATGCGTCGATGAACCACTCTGCGCTGGACCTCGAGATGGGCCCACAGCAGAAGTGACAACAGATGATGTTGTGATGGTGCTAACAACTGGAGTTGATGCCGCGACACAAACGGTCGGGTTGGATGGGACTGCTGTAACAGCAGTATGATGGACTTGGGAAACAAACGGCCCTGTGGTAGGGACGATGTTTTGATCCCAAACGGAAGAGGAAGCTGCCGAGTTCATAGCATCCCTCAATGATCTATAATGCACTGGCACCGTGACACCCAAATGCGTAACAGTGTAGGGTGTAGAGATGATGGGGGATGTCGCCGGAATGGGAGTATCTATACTCGACATGATGGACGGGCCACTCGCCCGTATCGGAAGAAGCCATCAGAGATGGGACACCGACAGGAGTGGCAGGAAAATCCTCGTCAGAAGGCTCCCAAATAGGGTTGTAAAAGAATTTGTAGAAATCGTCCTCTGGAGCTCAAGAATTCAACGGTTGGATGCTCGGAGCAATGGGAAGAGCGTCACTGACCGGAGTTTCAGGGGCAATAGAAGATGGAGACCCTTTGTCACTTGGGACAGAAGACGGAGTTGATGGGTCCGTCAGGATGATCAAACAACAACCCTAGGCAAGCTAACGATAAAAACCTACTCAAAACTAAACGCACACAAGATCTAACCAGGTAATGTTATCGTGGCCAAATAAATTTTAAGACATGGGAACTGAACTTGACCTTTTCATGTTTCGAGAGTCGAGAAAAGGACGAAAAGATGACTCTATCTCCTTCGAATGTTTAATGAGCACGAGGTGACAAGACGCTCACTTACACCTCTTCTTTTAGGGAGTCCGAAAAGGATCAAAAGTGACTGCTTTGGAGATTCTAAGCAAAAGGTTTACCAAGTAATCCATAAAACAGGTTATACACCTTGGCAATCGTATGAGAACCAAGGACTTTCCGTACTGCAGTCAATCTTCCCGAATGCTATGTTCGGTGCATTACGGTTCACAAGGCGGCAAACTCGGCTTCCTATGGATAAAGGATGAAAACCTAGTGGAGTCTCCCCATATATACGCGACGGTACGTGGGAGCCCAAATCCATGCTAGACCACAATTGAATCACACCAGGAGGAATCACCCAACCTTAATGTGAAAACAAGAGTGACTAGGTTTAACGACGTCGGAGCACGTCTCTAGCCTAGACCTATAGATATTTGCGTTAAGTTCCAATGCGTTTTTAGATAAATTTGGTTTATTTTACGGTTTATCTTGAATTAAGTTTTGATTTTAGGTCCTACCGTATGATCTCTCAGAAATACGTAGATGCAAACTACATGCCAAAGAACATCATTTCGTTTGATGAATTCTAACTATGAGAAGGTTAGGAATTTTTCGATCAAACAAAAGGAACTCAAGAAATCAAACAACCTAATGCAACTAATGGCAAGGAAACAAAACTTTTCTTTTGAAAACACAAATCAACGAAATGTCCTTTTCCTTTTAACTATTAAATGCAAAAGTTACTAGTTTGATTTTCCTTTTCAATGGCACAGAATGTTTAAAATGATTTTGAGAGATAGCTACACCAAGAAAAAGAAATGAAATCACTCAATGCAAACACAAGAAAGTTCCCAAGACACTAAAAACCAGTTTTCCAAATCAAAGGAAAAAACAAAGGTTTATGAGCTATGTGATCTAAGCTCAACAAGACAAAAAGGAATTCAAAGGAGGAAGGAAAATCGCTTGGAACACAACCAAAACACTTTCAACAATCACCGAGCGAATGTGAAAAGCAAATCTGAAGTTGGCTGGTCAAACAAGGAAACAAGATCCCACGGAAGGCTTGACACACACACGGCCACTAGATGCCCTAGGGCTTGAGTGCAAAATCAATGGAGAAAAGCAAACACCCGGAGGATGGGAGTTCAAAACCAGTCAAACAAAGCTTCAACACACTCCAGCGACTATAAAAGTTAAGGCAAAATGAAAACCAAGCAGCGAAAGCGAAAAGGAAGGCTTTGCAAAACCGAAAAACAAGTAATAAATGAACCCTTGCGGAACAAGACTTCGCAAGCAAGTATATCACAGTTCAGGCAAAATAAAACAAGTCACAAGCCAAGTGGAAAGAGCAGGGGACAGTCAAACCAACAGGTTCAAGAGGCAAATTTGGACACAAATGAATTCTACAGGATCAGCGCGGGTGACCCTCAGCAACAAAGCACTGACTAGACAACACGCGTAGCAACTTTGCACTGTCAGCGCAAAAGGACACGGATTAAGGGCGCTGGCCCAAAAACAAGGTCATCGCGACTGTTAAACGTATAAATGTGATGACAGTGAAGCCAAAGAAATAGATGTGCGATATCAGTGCGACTGTTCTGATATAAACCGTGTGAGGCTAAAAATCAGGCAAAATCAAACCAAAAACTCCCAAACCAAGGCAACAGCTTTTTAAAACAATTAAGGCCTTTCCCAGAGTGAACCAGGAAACCAAAAACAGAGAACTAATCCCCAATCTTTGACAAGAGAGTGACAATCAAACTCAAAACAAGGATGAACAACAAAATACACAAGCAACGATCCCCAGCAGAGTCACCAAATTGTTGGAGATGTAAATCCCCTCTACGGAGAGAGGCAATCCCTACTAGCCCAAAACGGGTCTAGCAACAATCAATCAATGCTACTCTGCAAATTCCTAGTTGCAATTAACAAGTGGGTAATGAACACCTACTTGGATTCCAATGTTATTTGTTTGATGAAGAGATGCCGCTCTCATTCCTTCACTCTGGTCGGTCACAATCCTCCACTATCCTCACAGATGGACACCTACACATGCAAAGAGAGAACAAACACAAGCGTGAAATCTAGTAAAAGAAACTATACATCAGTCAGAAAGGATGTAATTCACATTAACCATTATACGACAAATGAGAATGGAACCATAACAGTAGTCATCTATCTTTTATTAATCGAAAACAGAGAAAGGTACAACCAATGTTCTAATGCTGAGTCTTTCTCAAGAGGGTCTAGCCAGCAAGTCTCATAAGCATTCACCCTTGGAGGTAGATCTCCCAAGACAAACAACTCTCTCTCTCACACAAGGCAATAAGACTTCACAACCTTCCTTAAGCTCTCTAGCAATCCACACTTTAACACACCAACTACCTATTAGGAGCAGCACTAAACACACTATGAATTCCT
>APFE031201417.1:13673-32869 GCA_000404065.3 Pinus taeda | reverse complement strand
CCGACTTCCTGTGCAGTTCGTAGCGTTTGGATTTCAAATTCTATGGGGAAGATAGGTTTTTTTCAAAACACTAATTGATAAGGCGAACAGTTTGTGGTACTTCTCCATGTGGTTCTATAGGCCCACAGTGCCTCAGGTAATCGGGCGGCCCAATCACGCCTATGCGATGAAATAGTTTTTGTTAAAATTGGTTCTATTACCTTATTACTACTTTCTACTTGCCCATTTGCTTGCGGATGGTATGGGGCAGTGATCTTATGTTGGACATGATAATTGCTAAGTGTTGCAGCTAATTTATTTCCAACAAATTGTGGTCCACCATCTGTAATTAGTTCTCTCGGAAGTCCATAACGTACAAACAAATGGAAAAAGAATTGTATTACAGAGTCTTCTGTAGCCTTAGGCAATGATTCGGCCTCAACCCATTTAGTAACATAGTCTGTCGCCACCAGAATGTATGTCCTTTGATTTGATGATGGATTAATGGGCCCGACGAAGTCAAGAGCCCATCGTTCAAAGCTTAATGACCAATTGTGGTCTCAGAGCCATTTCGTCGGCTTGGCCAGGTCATCCTGCTCGCTAGCAGTTGTCACAGGCTTGTGCAAATTTTTTCGCATCTTTGAAAATTGTAGGCCAATAGTATCCCGTCTGCAATACTTTATGTGCTATTCTCTTTTCAGCAAAGTTTCCCCCGCATGGTCCGTCATGGCAAGCTTTTAAAATGTCGAAGATTTCGTCTTCTCGAATACATCTCCTAATTTGCATATCCGCCCCTGTGTGGAACAAATGGCCCCTAATCCACGAAAATCGAGTGCTCTTCTGAACAATCTGCTTTCGTTCCTGAGGGGTTAAGTGTTTTGGTAGCTTACCTACTGCAAGGTAATTGGCGACATCAGCATACCAGGGTGTTCGAACAGCAAAAACAAACAGATGTTCATCAGGAAATTGGTCTTCTACCGCTGCTGTTTCAATTGATTTCGGTATTTGTGAGAGAAAATCGGCTACAGGGTTTTCCTTGCTAGGTCGATCCTGAATTGTGATATCGAACTCTTGCAATAAGATTAACCATCTAATTATTCTAGCATTCGTAACAGGTTTATTTGCCAAATATTTGATAGCAGAATGATCTGTATATAACACAACAGGATAGCCTGTAATATAATGTCTAAATTTGTTAACAGCATGTATTACATCCAGGAATTCCTTTTCAGTAACAGTATAATTGAGTTCGGCAAAGGATAAATTTTTGCTGATATAGTAAATAGGATATGGCTTCTTATCCTCTTCTTGCCCCAGGACTACACCAATTGCTGTATCCGAGGCATCAGATGAGATTTGGAATGGCAAATTCCAGTTTGGTCCTCGAAGGACTAGGGTTGTTGATACCAACTTTTTCAATTCCTTAAAAGCCTGGTCACATTTCTCTGTCCACAAGAAATCAACGTTACCAGGTAGAGTATATAGAGGTGCAGAAATACATGAATAATGTTCTATAAATCGTCTGTAATATCCAGAAAATCCAAGGAAACTGCGTACCTCTGTTTGAGTAGTGGGGGTAGGGATGAGCAAAAGAATCTGAATTTTGGCAGGGTCTACCTGGATGCCAGCTGCTGAAATATAGTGCCCTATAATGAGCCCTTCCGTCATCATCATGTAACATTTTTCGTGGCTCAGGCAAAGTCTGGTAGCAATACAACGTTGTAGAACTCTTTCCAGGGTATCCAAAACTGGGTCAAAATCATCTCCATATGGTGTAAAGTCATCCATGTACACCTCAAGTCCGTCGTTTATTAGATCTGCAAAGATGCTGAGAACAACCCTTTGGAATGTAGCAGGGGAATTACATAGGCCGAAGGGTAGTACTTGATAGGCAAACGTTCCCCAAGGGCAAGTAAAGGTAGTTTTATCCTGGTCTTCAGGGGCAATTTGGATTTGGTTATATCCGTTGAAGCCGTCCAGAAAAGAAAAAAATTTCTTTCCTGCCAAAGTGTCCAATACTTGATCTATAAATGGGAGGGTAAAGTGATCCTTCTGTGTGGCCTTATTTAACTCCCTGTAATCCACGCAAATCCTCCATTTTCCATTTTTCTTGGGTACCACCACTAGGGGAGAGACCCATTTACTGTCAGAGATGGGGTAGATAAAATTAACATCTAAAAGTTTCTGAATTTCGGCTTTTACTATCTATTTTAGATGGGGGTTGAGTCTTCTTTGTGGCTGACGAACAGGTCTTGCATCCTTTTCTATATAGATGTGGTGGGTGCATAATTGAGGATCAATCCCCTTCATGTCAGGGTAATCCCACGCAAATGCTCCCTTATATTTTCGTAACAGATTAACAAGCTTTATTCCTTCATCTGGTGTAAGGTTGGCGTTAATATTTAGAGTCTTACCAGGTTCAATTTCCACTACTTTGCTATTGGCAACAATAGTCACTGGTATTGTTTGGTCATGTGGATCTTTTAAAGGGTCTTCTTCTAGCTCGCTATCAAACGCTGCTTCTATCATAAAACACTGCATGTGCATTCTAGATTCAGTTTGACTAATGAAGTTGTTGATGGCGTCATCTTCTGTTTGATCTTTAAAATCTAAAGCCTTTTGTACAGTCAATGGAGATCTGATATTGTTAGTAAGATATGACACAGGATACTGATTAGTTTTGATCATCGGCAGGATTGGCTGTGCTAGAGGATATAGAACTAGATTTTTAACGTCTGGTCCTTTAGTTATGGTCATGTTTCCCTGCCGACAACCAATGTAGGCATCGGCAGTAGCAAGCCAAGGTCTTCCTAGTATTAGCGGATGTCCATCTAGTCGGGTTTTTGGATTAATTATCAGGAAGTTAGTTGGATATTCCCAGGAGTCTATAGAAACCATGACATCGTATAGAGTACCTTCTGGTCGAACTACATATCGATCTGCCAATTCTAGCAAAGTAGAAGTAGGTTCTACTGATGTGATGCCAAGCTTTTGGCAGGTGGAAGTTGTCAAAATATTGATTGCAGCTCCCAGGTCGACTAAAGCGTTAGTCAGGGTTTGACCATAGATTTGGACAGTTACAATTGGGTTTCCGGGATCTTTGTATTTGATAGGTGTCTCTTTTCCTGATAACAGGTCGGATAAAGTACCAACTACTTGGACTCTAGGGTTAGTAGTTGTATTCCTCCTTGATTTTTTATGCACAGTTCTTTTATAGTTTTGCGTATATAGGAATATCTTGTATGGCTTGGAGGAATGGAATTTTTATGTACAGATTTTGTAACTCTCCCAGAATGTCAAAGTCTGGAGATTGTACTGGTCGTGATATGACTAATCGTTCCGGGAAAGGAGGAGAGGATGTACTTGCTTGCTGATGGGTCTGTTCTCTATTTACATCCTGGTGGTCGTTCTATTGGTAACTGATCTTCAATGTGAATTATTTTGTCTCCCTCTGTTTCTATTATACGTCCATATCGTAACTGAAGATCATTGCACTCCCTTAGGTCAGGTCCAATTTCTGATGTTTCTATGAATTTGGAGGGATTGGACTGGTCTATTATTAGGATTGGGATTGGGTTGGGCTGGGAGTTGTGGTCTCAGATTAGACTGGGGGTTTTGTTGTAAGGCTGGAAAAGTTGGTTGAGGGAGTGGAATAGTTCCTGTTGATTGATATGCCGATCTTGGCCAATTTGTCTGCCAGGCTGAACCTTGTGAAGTAGGGGGAATCCACTGTGGAGGATATGAATTATTCTGCCAATACGGTGGGTTATAAGGAAAGTTTGGCCAGCCGAATTGGCCTGTCTGATTCATCCATGGGTTTGAAGAAGGAAACGGCTGTGATGACCAATTCGGAAATGGGGGTGTAGATTGGTTTTGCCACATACCATATTGCTGAGCATTATACTGCGGAGGCTGGAAAGAAGAAGTTGGGTCCGAAAACATACCTGATTGCCTGAGTTTCCATTGGCGACGCTGGTTAACAAAGTATGCTAGCTCTGGTTCTTCTTCTGCTTCTTTGTATACTGCCTTTAGTCCAGGAAGTGAGGGGCAGCTTTCGGTGAGATGATCTTTCGTACAGATAGCACATGTTTGAACTGAATGTAGAGGACATTTCTTGTGGCTATGTTTTCTTCTGCATCGGGGGCAGAAAATTGCCAGATTTTGTTCCGCCTCCATCTGCTTTTTCTTAGCCTGCATAATATCAAGCTGTGTAGTTAATGTCCCTAGAATATCAGTTTTAAAATTTTCTAATAAATTCCCAAGTTCTACATGTGTTACTCCTTCTGTTGATATTTTGTTATCTCTAACAAACTGGTCGTATTCTGTTGGTTTTATCCTTGTGCTACCTCTTGAACTCCTGATGCATAAATTAATGATATCAGCAAAATTCTCTTGGTAAATATCCCCTTTTCCCATGATATTCAATGTTTCAATCCACTATTCTTTCATACCTCTAATTAATGCAGTTTTCAACACATTATCAGGCAGAGGTAATGATGCATAGGGGGATCTCTGTAAATTATACTGGAAACGTTCTACATATTCCTCTAAATTTTCATTTGGTCTGGCCGTCATTTGGAAAATTTCATCTTTCAGTTCTCTTGACCTACAGTAATCCTGATATTTCTTGAGAAAGGATTCTTTCATTTGCTCCCAATTGTTTATGACTTCACCACCTAAACCCATAAACCATCTCAGAGCTGCTCCCTTCAAAGTGGAGGGGAACAACTTTAATTTATGGGGGTCAGTGGTGTAATCGTACCCTCTACATAACACATCGAATTCGAATAAGAATGCATCGGGGTCTTCTGATGTGAGTCCATGAAACGTTGGGATGTGTTGAAGAGGAATCACCTTCATGGGTGCATTTGCAGCAGAATCTACTATAGGATATTGCAATTTAGAAGTTTGAGTATTTGGCTAATTCTGCGCCATGGGATCGAATCTGTGCGAATAACCTTCCGGAATTTCTAGGAGGGTGTTCCTAGGTTGAGAAGGGACGGCCTTGGCAGGGGCTGTTTTAATGACACTTCCCTTATATGGGATTTCTATCTGAGGGAATGGGGTGCCTTCAATATTAAATTTCACTGCACTCCCCTTATCTGGGCTGTCTAACAACTGGATTATCCTAGAAGGAGACCTTGGTTCCTCTATTTCCCCTGTTTCCCCCTCTCCTTCACAAAGGTTGCTTAAGTTCCCTTCCTGCAGCCATTCTAACACAGAATTTTCAATTTCTTGAAAGTCCTGTTCATCAGTCTGGATATGTACCTCAGCAAAGGCTCCAGATGGTGATGTTGTAGCCTGAAGGGAACTACTAGGCTGCTTAGAATTAATCTTTCTGAGGCCCACTAACGGCTGAGATTCAGTTTTCTTGTAGATTTCGTCTATAAAGGTTGTTCGGCCAAGGGTCACCGGTCCTTTGGATTTTTCACGTTTGGCTGGGGGTTTGATATTCTTTTCTAGCTTTTTATGCTTAGTCATGCACTCTAAAAACTACTAAATCCTATCAACCACCAATTCTGCTAAGAGAGCGGATGGTGGAGCAAGGCTTTTACATGCTCCGTACGCAGGTTCTTACCTTCCGTTCTTAAAATCCAACTCCCCCATAGCAGATTTGCACACTACTCTGTAAAGGGAAAATGGCTATTACTCCTCCTTGGCAATGGCGCCAAAATGTAGAGCTATAACTAGGGTCTCTCACACCTCTAATTATCCCACATTAATAAGTCAATCCGGGAATGTTTTGTTATTGCAAGGAGTAGCTCAATCTGAGGCTATTTGTCTGAGTAATGCTCAGTAGTAAAGTGTTCTAATGATTCAATAGGAAACTGATGCTAAGCTGTAACTAAACTAACCCAAAAGATAAAATCACACAAGGCAGTTGATCAGTCAAGGGTACGAAAGCAATAACCCATCCCTTTAGAAACTGATGAAGAAAGGAAATTAGAGCATGGACTTATAGGTCTGGGAGCTAAGCAGCATCTTGATGAGGCTCACTACAGCCTTAGGCCTTCTCTCACGCCAAAACAATAAAGGCTGGTAAATGAAACGACAGAAAGTAAAATGGAACAACGAACTAGAAATGGAATAGCAGTAATCAAATGGAACAACGGTACTAAAAGGGAACAGCAGTAATCAAATAGAACAACAATCCTTGATGAATTATGGAACAACAATCCTCATCCGTATGTACATGTCCTACACTACTATAGCAATCTGAGAATAATGAATGATATGACTACGTTTCTGAACAAAGTAATATTGCTTTCAAGTCTCACAAATACTATTTCACATGGATCCAATAACAATAACATTCATACCAACATTCTGTTACAGAGATAGCCGAAAGATGTAATTCAAATAGATCCAATTGTACAGTGCAGAGACATGAGATAAAGAAATCATTCAAACATCAATTATAATGGAGCATAGCATATCACATAAAAGATGTATCAGATTACTTAAATAATAGAGATAAACAAACCACACACAAATCACCGTATAATGATACAAAAGCAAGTGTCCTTCGGAGCCGGGCCCTTAGCTGCCAATGGTACACTACCTTAAGTTACTCCAGATGCAGAGACGAAATGAACACCAAGTCCTCTATATTAATCGCATCAACAAAAGTATAACAAAGTCAGGTATCAGCGAGACTCAATGATCACAGTTTATTCTGAAACTTAGAATCATAAAAAATAGTCGTCCCCTCACTCAATGGCGTGGTGTCTTTATATAACAGAAATCACGGAGGTATCTAGATATTCAAAGATAAGTTAAAGCAGTGATCCCTCAGGATCAAAGATCCTGAGGGATTCGCTAATCATTCCATTCTTCTCCTTTCTTTCTTACATTCTCCGACTCAGTATCCTGCATTCTTTTCCTGGGCTATTCGGCTCTAATTTTTCTTGATCTTGTCCGCATCCGGTTCCCTGCTGGAGGGACAGCAGTTATTTTCCCTTTGCTTCTCGCTTTTGATCGACAATCCCTGGTTTCCACGTCTTCCTGCATAGAAAAACGTCAATTATTAGCACTTGAGCTATTTTCGCACATTTTATCAAAATCCTTTATCTTCTCTGAACTCATAATGCAGAAAAGGTTAGAATTATTATTGAAAAACCACTAGATTGCTTGTCAAAAGCATTCCTTCCAAGTGCTCCACAATCTTTGGCAAGTGAAGTGGGGCTCCCTTGTACTTCATCGTCCATGCTCACATGTTATCAACAGCAGTATGTATGTTCTTCAAGATGCGTACTCTTCTTGAACATTGTTGCTACCATCCATGGTGATGAACGACTGCTTGATGCATGGTACCAAACTTGGAGTACAATTCTCACATAAATGTGTCCAAGGACAATACTTTATCTAGTATTTCCTTCTTCAACTCAGCTTGGGCAAACATTGTCACCAAGTATCCTCCTTGCTTGGCCACCTATATTTCCTTTGCCATTCATTCATTTCCAACTATGAGAAAACAAACACTTGAGCTAGTGGCTTCAGCATACACTCTAGTTGCATTCGCAATTGTAGCTGGATGCTTGTGCACATTAGTCGTGATCACTTTCTCTTCAAATTGCATAGGAGATGTTTGGTCCTTCGAAGTCGGTATTCTCTGACACTGCACAGCTCGGTAATGAGATTCGTCACAGGAAATTTTTTGCATCTCTGCCTCTGATTGACCATGAAGGATCTAAGTACTTCCTTGGACATTCGATACTTTCTCATCGTCTGGATGCATTACAGTAGGTGAGTCAACTTCTCTTTACCGAGGCATGAGGTCAGTGTCTTGTTCCAACTCTTGCTGCTCCATGTCTGCATCCAACTATTTTAGAGCATGTTCTATCTCATGAGAAAAGTATTTCCCCTACGAGGGTTCACCCTATTCACCTAATGCCAATTGTTCATAATAATAAACTACTTGTACGGGCATTGCTTTGTCTGTCTGCACGTGATGTGCCCCCCTGCTCAAACTACGGCTGTTGCACTTTCTTCTCCTATTGGCACAACTCTTGTTCTTTCCAGAGTTGCTCCCTCAGCTCATGCAACTCCTTCTCTTCTACTTCCATTCTCTTCTTATCTCTCTACCTTCGCGTGATTCGCTTGTCGTGATGCTACCTCTTCTGTTGAATATCCATAGCTACTTGTTCTACAAGTGGGTCTTCTTCAAAGTTGCAACTTTTCTCGTCCTCCATGCGGTCGACAATCTTTCTCTTCCCTTTGTCATGCATAGCTATGCTTGGCTCTGCTACCTCTACTACTGCTGCTACTACTAGAGCTCTTTGTGGTGCTACTTCATGTTGCTTTGCTAAACACTCTACGTTGAAGCTGATTTGTTCATTGGGTCTGGAGGAACTGTAATAGTATCTCCATGAGTCCTCTTCAGCCTAATAAAATTCCCCATAGATCTAATTAAATTGAACTCTCATGCAGTGATCCTTCACAATGCAATGTGGGTCATACGGGTTGAAGCTTTGGAGGTCAAACAGGTACTTCTTCATCTGTTCAACTTCGACATCCACTTTCTTGATGCTCCGGATATCGAATAACCTAATCCACAATAGAAGAGTGGGCCAAGGTTCCTTCTTCTTTCGTTGCAGCCTATCTATCAATCCCGCTGAGATATGATACGCTACTTCCTACATGATAAGCATGTCCAAAGAAAACTTTGGCAGAACATGCAGAGGATTCCCCGCACTAAACAATGGGATGAACGTGTCGACCAGTGAGGCATACCATTCTGCAATGTGTAACAATGCCTTCATTGATTCTTTTGACATGCAGGGTTGATCCTATTCAAATATCAACCTATACACTAGGGTGACAAGATGGTTGTACAACTGTATGATCACTCCTCTCAAGTTACACTTGGACAATAACTTGAAATACATGCTCACAACAGTCTCTGCCAATGACCATGCCCACTCTAAGCCCAAGAACTCATGTCGGGCACATATTGCATCTAGAATGTAGGTAGACATGTAAATGTTTTCATGCATGACTTTGGGCGACTGTCGAGCCTTTGTGACATTCTCCTTTAGCTGATGAGCTAGTATGCCAAACCAGTTGCATGGTCTTCCTTCTCTAGCCAGTTGGTCTAGCATGACCACCCAACTCCAAGGGAAGGTCTCAGTGCTCTCTTGACCACTCAGTCAACATGCGAATATGACCAAGTATTGGTATGCCTTCCTCAATATCTTTGTCTTATAGATCTAATTGGGGGTCATCCTAAAATGAGTTGGCTCCTTTACCCAATCCTTTAGAATGTCTCTGGGGTGGCCTCTATTGTTGGGCAAGTTGGACGAGGGAGTCATGACAGTCATGGGCGCAGTCATCTGATACATCTAATCATAATGTTGTGCTCAGAAGGTTGGAAGCTTCGTCCCACTGACACTGCTCAAGGTCATCGTCTCGAGGTTAGTGTGAGAGATGATCTAGTGAATCATGTTCGCTCATGGGAATGTGGGGTATCTGCATCCAATCTAATACAAGATGGACTTATTAATGTTCACGTACACTTGACGGTCTTAAAGGCATTCCCCAAAAGTACCTGAGAATGTTTCATTCACATCTCGCCACTTCATTTTAATGTCCTTGTCCAGATACATCTTCATATCTTCATATATCGGGAAACTAGAGAACACCTGCTTAGCTACAACTCTAGCTACCATACCATCAATATCCTAAGATCTTGTTCTCTTAGAAGCCATTGAGACAAATGAACACCTGAAAGATCTAGAAACAAGCAGCATGCATGGAAAGAAATATGTCAATGAAAACAAATCAAATCCGGGGAAGGACACATCACATACCTAGGAAACTGATGAGCAAGATTGCAAAAATTTCATTGGGAGGCTGAGTGACTAGCTGCTAGAACTGTGCAAAAGGTAGTTTGGATTATCTGGGAGGCTAGACTAGCTTCTGGATCTGCGAAATGTGCAATCTAGTTGGGTAGTTAGTTGTTGGGATTGCACAATGCGCAATCCCTGCCGGGAAGGACTGCTGGCCCACGGACATATTTGTGCAATTTCCTGGGCCAAGCAACCACTGTCCTCCAAGAATGTGAAAAACAGTCTAGGAGGCCAATGTTGGGCCAGAATGCATAAATCTAGAGAGGAAGGTGAGCCTTCCTTCCCCCATATTGCACAATGCAGCCTTGGTGAAGGTAGAGATCGGGCCAAGGTTGGCCTAACTCACCGACAGGAAACTGAAAGAAAGTCGATGAAATGCATGGCGATGCTAAGTGATAGCAGAAGTGATAGACAGTGCATGCAAAACATGAGTCGAAGATTCAACAAATAGATCAACATGCATGTGGGTGAGGTCATTCGCTGGTTGGGTGAACGTTCGTGCAAAACAGTTTCATGCATGCGACAGCAGTGAGATAGCAACGAAAATTTAAACAAAGCTAGGAAAAGCTATAATATATGAAAACAATGGAAGGCGTTCAAAGAAATCAAGCAAACAACACTCACACAAGCGAATATACAAAAAGCAACAAAAATGCTAAAAAAGACAAGTTGAGGCTACTTACCCGTGAATAGCTAAGTCGGATGTGTTGAAGAGTCCTGGATGTGTTGTGGGATGTCAGAGCTCTAATATCAATGTTAATGAATGAGCTTTGAGGCATCGAATAAATATGTTTGGTCTGATGATGCACATGCCACAAATTTAGGAAAAAGTGACACTTGGAGGGAAACTTCTAAAACAACTTTGCATGTAACCCTCGGCTGCTAAAAATAGCTCCCTAAATCATGGGATGCCTTTTGCATTTTATCTCTTGCTATTATGAGAAGATCAAGTCATGCATGCATGCAAGTCAAGTTTCCTAAGTCCCAGGTGGAACTGGTCAACTGGATTGTTCATGCATGCGAGTGTTGAACTGCATGGGAAAAATGTGCATCAAATAAATATATTTGGTCTCATGACGTACATGCCACAAATCTAGGAAAATGTGACACTTGGAGGGAAAATTCTAAAACAACTTTGCATGTAACCCCCAGCTACTAAAAATAGCTCCCTAAATCATGGGTTTCCTTTTGCATGCTATCTCTTGCTATTCCAGGAAGATCAAGTCATGCGTGCATGCAAGTCAAGTTTCCTTGGTCCTGGGTGGAACTGGTCAACTGGACTATTCATGCATGCGAATGCTAAACTACTCGGGAAAAATGTGCATTTCTAGCTTGCAGCTGGGCTGACTGCCCAAGGGGATTGAACAATTTCTGGGTAGATCAGCTGACTCTTGCCCATATTTAAGCAAATGTTGGGCTGAATAGCCTGCTGCTAGGAAACAAATGCGTAAATCCTGCACGGTGGGTTGGCTAGCAGGATTGCACAATCCTGGAGCACAGCAGGCTATTAGAGAGGATTGCGTAATTCCTAGAGGGAAGGTTGGTTTCCCTCTAGTAATGTGCAATTTTCAAGGGGAATCTGCTCAGTCTGCAGCTAGACCAAGTCTAGGTAAGCATTCTGTCAGGGGAATGGATCCACTGTGATCGACAGGCTGCCTTTGTGTGAGGAAAACACTGAAGCTTAAGTACTTGACAAAGCAAGATAAAGTGTTGTGTAAGGTTTGTAGGGAGGCTCCAAAACAGGCTAAGGAAAAATTTTGGAGGGTGGTTTTAGTTGCTACAACACAATGCTATTGAGTGCCTATATGATAATGGAGAAAATAGAATCTTGTAGGGAAAGAAGAATCCTACATCAGTGAGGATGAGTACAACTATGTAGGCTAAGTGCAGTCACAGAAAGGGATGTGTACTATTTGTAGTCCATATTTCTAGTGACCAGGGTAAGGATGTTGAGGATGTAGAAATATTCAAGAGGAACCTTGTATTGTAGCAATTTTAGGATGTGCTTCAAGTGGAGGTTACAGATTTTCCTCGTCACAAGGAGGTGGACTTTTCTATTGAGTTGGTACTAGGGGCAGCACCAGCATCAAAGGCACCATACAGGATGAGCACTCCAGAGTTAGTGGAATTGAAGTTGTAGCTAAAGGAAATGATTGGCAAGGATAAATTAGGCCAAGTGTATCTCCTTCGGGTGTAGTGGTGTTGTTTGTAAAGAAGAAGAATGGTACTCAGATTTTGCATTGATTATAGGTAACTAAATAAGGTAACCATCAAGAACATGTATCCATTACCAAGGATTGATGACTTGCTTGACTAGTTAAGTGAGCGATAGTGTTCTAAAATATTGATTTGAGATCAGGATATCATCAAGTACACATCGAAGAAGAGGACATCTACAATATTGCTTTCTGGACTAAGTATGGGCATTATTTGTTATGGTTCCTTTTGGTTTGACTAATGTCCAAATACTCTTATCTGCTTGATGAATAGTGTGTTGCATCATCATCTTGACAAGTTTGTGATTGTATTAATTGATTATATACTGATATAATCTAAGAATGAGGAAGAGTATGTCAAACACTTAGCAGCAGTATTGAGATTGCTAAGAGACCATCAGTTTTATTCCAAGCTTAGTAAATGTAGTTTCTTTCAGACATAAGTACATTACTTGGGACATGTTGTTTCCAAGGAAGGTATAATAGTGGACCCAAAAAGAATAAAGGTTATCATGGACTGGGTAGCTGTTAAGAATGTGGCTGAGGTCATATCATTCATGGGGCTATCAGGATACTATAGGAGGTTAATTAGGAACTTCTCACAAATTACATATCCTATTACATCATTGCAGAGGAAAGGAAAGAAATTTGAATGGAGAAAAGAGTGTGCAACAAGTTTTGAGCAGTTGAAGAAGTCTTTGGCAAATGCTCGAGTGTTAAAGATTGTTGATCCAGATAAAGAGTTCCTTGTGTGCATAAATTCCTAAAAGAGAGGAATTGGTGGTGTCCTAATGTAGGAGGGACATGTGGTGTGTTATGAGTCAAGGAAGCTAAATGAGCACAAGTATAATTATGTGACTCATGATCTTGAGTTGATAGTGATCATATATGCATTTAAGATGTGGAGACACTATCTTCTTGGAAGGAGGTTTGTGTTGATGGGTGATCACAGTGGGATGAGATACTTGTTGACTAGCCTAATCTAAATCCTAGACAAGCTAGATGGTTGGCTACCCTTAGTGAGTTTGAATTTCAGATCAGATACATTAAAGGAAAGGATAATAGGGTTATAGATGCTCTCAACACGAGAGTGCATGTTGAAATATGGCAACAAGAATATTCCAATTTAATTTGTCCTTGAATTAAATTGTGAATTAAAATTGAATTTAGTCTTAACAACTACTTGGAGATAATTAATTAATTTACTTTAAATTAATTAGTTGGAGAAATTCAAGTTAGAAGTCTTTCTAAAGTCATGCAAGAGTTATCCCTTAAATTAAGGAGATAAGATTGAGTTATATTTGAGTTGTAATTAGTTAACTCAATTTACTGAGTTAAGTCCAATTAAATTAGTTCCAAACTATTTGAGGAACTAATAGTGAGTTAATAGTCAGTTGATGCATTAATGCACTCAACTAGTACTACTTCAATTAACTGAATATTCCCTCATCAGAAACTCATGCATGTCTATTCTAAGAAAGACCCAATTGAGATTAATGTTCAAGGATAGTGTACTATCAGTTGCATTATATTATGCAGTTTCGAAGGCTTGCTTTTCCACTTGGTAATAGGTTAATCATCCATAAGGAACATCACAAGGAAATATGAGCTTGCAGGGCAGAGAGGAGGGCTGGAGAGAAGCCAAGATTGCCTATGAGAATCTGTTAGGATTGTACTGAGAGTTTGCTTGCTATGAGAGCTAAGGCTTTGTATAATTCCTATGTATTTCCACCCTATATGACAATACAATAGTGTGGGGTTTTTATCTTAGACTTTCCCCAAAGCATTTTCATATGTATTGTTCCATTGATTCTTCTTCTTTTGGTTATATTGTTCATCTCAATCTTTAAGCTTCCACAAATTGATAGTAGAAGTAGGTTATAGTATTTTTCTTTGATTTATATTGAATTATCAATTAACCTATCATAGATTTTCTACATGGAATCAGAGCTGTGAATAGCATACTGAGAAGAGAATTTGAAGTTTGAAGTTCGAGGATGCAGGTGCAAGTTGAATTCATATCATACTTCAAGGTTGGCCAATGGCGTTCTATGGCTTGAGACTCGAGTATGCCTTGGAAGGTAGCTCAAATTACATAGCATGGAAAGATAGAATGGAGGATGTATTAGAAGACAATGGCTTGAAGCAATTCATTGATCAAGAAATCCCAAAGCCAGCTTCAACTAATGGACAAGAGTTGGTTGAGTGGAATAAGTGTGTGACGAAGGCGAGACGGATCATCCTTGAGGGAGTTTGAGACCATATTGCCTTGAGTCTCCATGGGAAGGATACTCCATTTTCAATGTGGAAGACATTAAAGGACCTCCACCAAAACAATAGCGACCAGAGGAAATTGGCGCTCAAGGATAAGCTTCAAAGAATCAAGATGTAAAAGGGTGATATTATTTCCACATATCTGAACAAGCTCACCACCTACAAAGATGAGCTTGGTAGTGTGGGAATAACTACTGTCGATGATGATATGGTGAGCCTCGCTCTCCTTGGCCTTCCAAAGAGTTGGAATAACTACCAGGACTCTATGAATGGAAGGGAGAAACTGCTGAATTGGGAACAACTATGGTCGGATATTATGCATGAGGAGATCAGGAGGGTCACACGAGATGGTTCTTCATCTAAGAATGATGATGAAGAAAATCTAGCCTTAGCAAGTAAGGCAAGGAAAGGAAGGGGGCGACTTTCCATTTCAAATCCAATTCTTCTCATGGAGGGAAGAAGGGTGACATGCCTAAAGTAAGATGCTTTAATTGTCACAAGATGGGACATTATGTGACTAATTTCCCATTGAGGAAGTCCAAGAAGGGATCCTCAAAAGGATTAGAAGGTGAGGCATTTGCCTCTCAGTTAAAAATAGACTTTACCCTCATCGCATGCACGGTGTCATCGATGATGGGTTGTGTCTGGTATCTTGACAGCAAAGCCTCATTCCACATGACTGGTGATAAAAATTTATTCAGTGCCTTGGAGGAGAAAGACCTCAAGATGTGCATAGAGATGGGTGACGATGAAAGGTATAATGTTTCAAGAGTGGGCACAATTGCTTTTCAGAAGGAGCATGGAGCTCCTCTCACCTTAACAGATGTGATGTATGTGCTTGGACTGAAGAAGAAATTGGTATCAGTCGCAATGTTAGACGACAAAGGCTATGATGTTGTCTTCAGTAAAGGAAAGGTGTTCCTAAGACACAAAGCCACAGGTCAAACCAAGGGGATAGGGATTCAGGTGAAGAATCTCTATAAAGTAGAGGTAGATGATTGTGTAGCATTGAGTATGAAAGTGGAATTTGTGTAAAGACAATACATTGGCAAGTCCTAGCACATGCAGTTGGGCCATTTGCATCATGGGGATTTGAAGATAATGCAGCAGATATCTACAAGACTTCCCAAAGGTAAACTTGAGCAAGTTGACACCTTGGGAAAGTACACCAAGTCTTCCTTTCCTGATCAAGACAGTTGAGCAGAGGCTACCATATAGAGAGTTCATACTAATTCGTGTGGACCATTCTCAACAGCATCCATAGCGAAGCAAAGGTTGCACGTGATTTTCACTGATGACTATTCTTGTAAATGTTGGATTTATTTCATGTAGAAGAAGGACCAAACTTTCGCAAAGTTTTGTGAGTTAAAAGCTTTGGTTGAGAAAGAGTCAGGGAAGAAGATCAAGGCCTTGAGAAGTGAAAATGGTGGAGAATATGTCTCTCAAGAGTTTAAGGACTTCTGTGTAGTGGAAGGAATTAAACGAGAGTTAACGTCACCTCATAACCCACAGCAGCTAGAAGGTTTTGAGACCTTCGATCATGAGTCGCATGTGTGCCGACTCAAAAGAGCGTTGTATGGGCTGAAGCAAACACCTCGTGCTTGGTACACCAAGATAGACAACTACTTCATTGGGTTGGGCTTCACAAAGAGTGAAGTGGATGCGAACCTGTACCACATCGTGGTGAAAGGTAAGTTGTTGATCATCGTACTTTATGTTGATGATCTCATATGGACTGGTGATGATCAGTTGATCGTGTCGAGATGAAAGACATGGGTCTCATGCATTAATTCCTTGGCATGGAAGTGTGGCAGAAGGATGGGGAGTTATTTGTGTCTCAGGGAAAGTATGCCAATGAGATACTCAAGAGATTCCACATGGAGAAGTGCAAGCCCATGCAGACTCCTCTAGCAGGTAACTAGAGGAAGGAGGTTGCTACTTCAAGAGAAGTGGTAGAGGCTACTATGTACAGGAATTTTGTGGGTTCACTAATGTACTTAATGATCACACAACTAGATTTGTGCTATGTGGCGAACCAGCTGAGTCAAGTGATGGTTTAGCCTACCAAGATGTTTTGGAAGGTGGAAAATGATGCATTGAGATACCTCAGAGGCATATCTCAGCATGTATTATGGTACATATGGACAAAGGGAATGAAGCTACAAGGATTCACCGATGAAGATTGGGTAGGGAGTCCATCAAATCGAAAGAGCACATCAGGAGGGATTTTCAACCTTGGGTCAATGGCAGTTTCTTGGTACAACAAAAAATAGAGATCAATTGCACTCAATTTGGCAAAGGTAGAATATATGGCTGCAATCTAGGAAGCATGTGAGACCATCTAGATGAGGAAAATACTAGTTGGTTTGTTTGATCAAAGGATGGATCCAATTGTGATCTATTGTGATAATAAAAGTTGTATCAAACTCTCTGAGGATCCAGTATTTCATGATAGGTCCAAGCACATCGACATCTAGTATCATCATCTCAAAGACTATGTAGCGAGGAGGATCATGTTGCTGCAATATATTTCGACAAAGGAGCAAGATGTTGAAATTTTGACAAAGGCATTGTCAAAGTGTAAATTTGAGTTCCATAGAGACAGGATCGGGGTGGCAGATAATCCCTTTCTTGTTGAGAGGGAGTGTTGAAATCTGCCAACAAGAATATTCCAATTTAATTTGTCCTTGAATTAAATTGTGAATTAAAATCGAATTTAGTCTTAACAACTACTTGGAAATAATTAATTAATTTATTTTAAATTAATTAGTTAGAGAATTCAAGTTGAAGTTTTTTCTGAGTCATGCAAGAGTTATCCTTAAATAAGGAGATAAGATTGTTATATTTGAGTTGTAATTAGTTAACTTAGTTTACTGAGTTAAGTCCAGTTAAATTAGTTCCAAACTGTTTGAGTAACTAATAGTGAGTTAACAATCAGTTGATGCATTAATGCACTCAACTAGTGCTACTCCATTTAACTGAAGGTTCCCTCATTAGAAACTAATGCATGTCTATTATGAGAAATACATGGTTGAGATTAATGTTTAAGGATAGTGTACTATTAGTTGAATGTGTATTGTCATGGAGAAAACTCATGCATGCAGCCAAGGATTCATCCTTGAGGATTGCGTAGTTTTGAAGGCTTGCTTTTCCACATGGTAATAGGCTAATCATCCACAAGGAACAATGTAAGGAAATAGAAGTTTGGAGGGTTGTTGCGGGATTTTAACCCCTAAGGCTCTTGGGTGGAACCCTAGCAGACTGAAAGTTGTCTAAATCAAGAAACATGCACACACACAGCCATTATGCTAGGAAAAGCTATTTCTAGGGTGAGAAGGACGTACCTCAGGTCCTACGTTTGGGTAGTTCCTCAAGGGTCCAAACCCTTCTTCACATCCCTTCTGCTCCTTTGTCCTGCAAAAACAACAATTCCAAAGAATGCAACAGTATATGGACAAAGATTTATGTGAAAATCATCTTTATGTTGTACAAGAAAGGAGTTAGTTATAAACTTTTAGACATCCATTCATACATGAAATTCAAACATGAACATCATTAACATAAAGAAAGAAGTGTATCGGGAACAAGACGTGTTTCTTTATTAGACAAATAGAATAGTAAAAAAAAAGAGCAATATCACCTAAACCACTTCTGCAGGCTCAAAGCTCAACCTCCTTCTGGATCCGTCCCGCCTCAAGCCTCTAGTAGGTCTCCTTCCAATACTCACTCCAAGATGTCATAACTAAGGGGTGAACATCCAATCACAAGGAAACAAGGGTTTCCTGTACAAAATGGGGGAAGTGCAGAAGGCACAAGGGTCTTCAGACCTGATCAGGGGGAAATCTCAGTATAATAACCTTTCTCTATACTCTCTCCTCCTTTTGGCCTTCCCTTTGGTGTCTTTTTATACCAATTCCAAAGTAGTTTTTTAGTTAGGAATTGGTTTGGGACAGTTGAGGCTATGGGCACTAACAGGTGATCAACAGGTAAAACCCGCGATCTCCGCTAGAAAATAAGGAGTTTTATAATTTTTTTAAGTGTTTTAATACATATACGCGGGTTGGGTATATATGAACCCGCGTATACACGCGTTTAACTCAGGGCAATGTCGCGTACAGGGAATAAAACACTGTTTTTTTAGATTTTGGATCAGGTCTGGAAGGGGAGGGGTTTCCCTAGGCCATGGGTGTAGCATCACAAACCATAGTGGTGAGATTTGGAGCTATAACAGATGCCCCCTAATATATGAGGTCAGAAGGGGTACATGATGGCCGAAATATATTAAGCAAGTAAATGGAAAGGAAACCTGCCAAAAGCTGAGGCGTACTTCACCAGAAGTCAGCCTGCCAAGCCACAAAAGAAGATCAAAAAGAAACACCGTCTGAGGCGGGCATACCCATGCTCAGAGAAAGCAAAGTAAAGTATGTCTGCATATCAAGTACAAGCGGCACTAAGTATACAAGTATAAATCACTGGAAAATACATAATGGATCATCTGATCATGATCGAACAAGTACATGTCTGGATATCACATATAAACTGTCAATGATGCTGGAAGATACAACAGATCACTGATATCAAACATTGATCCCAAGAGGTACCAACTGAACATGATGGATAAGGATGGTACTGCACTGTAAACTCAGGTGCCAGCATATAGAATGTCGCGATGACTGACTGCAACATATAAGGTGAGATGGTATCAACTAGCAGCAATAGGAGCAACTTTCAAGTGAACCAATGAATGTTGATACAACCTGAGGTCTTCACCGACCGTCGTGGTACATTTCTACATCATGGGAATAAATGATCTAAAGTCGACCATGTGAGAAATCGTTTGATTACCGGTCATTGATGTATACCGTTAACAAATGCGAGA